>APFE031497837.1:76646-147676 GCA_000404065.3 Pinus taeda
CAAGCGCAAGACTAAGGTTGGTGTCCTTTGTTCCACTCTTATCTATTTTCATAAAGGAAAACGAAAGTGGTCTTTACTTGTTTGTTTCTAAGATAGCTACCAGTCTTAGTGGGAATAGCAGCTCCGAGTGGACACTATTCCCGGTAACACCCTTGGAGATCATGAAGCATTGTTGAAGGCCCTCATGATGTGACCTTGGAGAAATTGTTTGGGTGAAATGAAGAGTTGTGGTGACGACTTCTAAGAAGATAAAGTTGTCATTGATGTAGTGATTTGGAGATTAAGTGAAGGCATTGCTAAAGGTGAAGATATTTTCAGGGCTCGTTGCAAAAGACATTGGGAGCCGTGAAGTACCATAGAACTTATCTTGAAGAATTGAAGTTGTGGGTTGGATCCCTATAGGATAGAAGTCCTCAAGAAGAACAGGTTGGAGCCTGTACCAAAGAAAGGGTTGGTGCCTCATAGAGACAAGGTTGGAGCCTTGGGAAAATAGGGTTGAAGCCTTAGAGGTTGGAGCCTCATGAATTCCAAGTCGGTGCTTGGAAAAATATAGGTTGGAGCTTGGTGGATTGGAGATTGTTGTCTTCATCTAGGGTTGGAGCCCTAATTATTATTGTACTTGATTTATTATAAAGAAGAGGGTTGAAGTCCTCGTTATTCCCGATTAATAAAAGTATTTATTATTATTTTTCATTTTGTGTTTACCTAAGTGATCTTAACTAGTAGAGTAACAATTGGAAAAAAAAATGGATTCAACTCCCCTCTCAATATTTCCAACAATTGGTATCAGAGCCAGTACATTCACTCAAATCCTAACAGCTTGAAGGTAGATCCTTAGAACACAAATGGAAAATCCAAGGAAGAAAGCCTCCAATCCTTCTAAATATGTCTCTTGTTCAACCATGAAAGTAGAAGATAGTCAAATTAGGAAAGCTCCATTGTTCAATGGAAACTTTTATATATGGAAGGCAAGAATGAAGAATTTCTTAATGGCTCAAGATTTTGAAGTCTGGGAATTAGTGATTACTGAAAGCACAATGGAAGAAGAATCCAAGGAATATAATGCAAGATCAATAAAAACAATCTTGAGTGGGATACCAAATCCTATAAAGGCCAAAGTGGAAAAATGTTCATTGACAAAAGGCATGTGGGACAAACTTCAAGATATTCACTCAAAAGGAGCATTGACTATGATCTCTAATCAAGAAGATGATGCAAAACAAGAAGGAAATCTAGAACACATAGATGAGGTTGAAAACAAGAGTGAAGACATTAAGACCTAGAAGATGAAGAAAATGAAGAAGATCTCAAAGAAGTTCTCAAGGCAAAACTTGTAGCTTCCCTAGAAGAGATAAGCAATTTAAAAAAGGAAAATGAGAAGCTCAAGAAGAAAGCACAAGATGGTGACTATGACTTATACAAGGCAAGGAAGGAAGTTGATATTTTTAAGCATCAAGTACAAGAAAGGGATGAGGAGCTCACCAATCTTAAGGAGGAATTTCATCAAAACAAGAAAAGGAATCATGAATAAGTCATATCCATGACAAATCAATTGGATAAAGAAAATATAAAGGAAGACACTTTGTCAAGCCATCTTGAACAACGACACAAGGACTTGAACAAAATTGAAGCAAAAATTGGTAAATACAAGGAAGAGGTCTCCTCACTTAAATATCAACTATAAGAATAAAAGAAACAAGCATATGTAGTTGAAAAGGTAATGGAAGATTTTTCCCTCTTGGAAGGACAAGTCGATGAAGCAGAAAATGAAAGAAATGCCATGACATTCCAACTAGAAGAAAAGGATGAAGATATCTCCAAATTAAAATCAAATGTCACCTCACTTAAGGCCCAATCATATGTAGCAACAAGGATGAAGGAAGAAATGGAGAACCATCTAGCAAAAAATGATGAAGAATGCAAGATGATGAA
The DNA here is from genome assembly GCA_000404065.3 of Pinus taeda. Lineage (NCBI taxonomy): Eukaryota > Viridiplantae > Streptophyta > Pinopsida > Pinales > Pinaceae > Pinus > Pinus taeda. The sequence continues at coordinate 78,579 of APFE031497837.1, forward strand.
AGAAGAAATTGATATCCTAAAGAAAGAAGTTGATCATATGAAAAAGAGTCTAAAGAGCTTTCAAAACCTAGATGACATCCTAGGTCGTCAAAGATCTCCTCTTGATAAATTAGGTCTTGGATATGCAGGTGAATGCTCAAAAGGATGTGGAGAAGCTTGGAAGAGATGTTTATGCCCCTAGCAAAAGCAAGGAGAAGAGTTAAGATAACATTGAAGATATGAAGATGGTGTCAAGAATGAAAGAGGCAATAATTTTGATCAAATTATCCCAAGACAGAATGACTTTAGAAGTACATCAAGGTAATCTCCATCCCCCAGGCACCAAAGTATATTTTTTGGTTATTGCTATTCTTGTAAAAATTTTGGGCACGTGGCAAAGGATTGTAGGGCATACCACAAGAACAAATATAATGGTTCACATCAGCTCCCTAGAAGCAACTTTGCAAGAATAAGTCATGATTCCTCATTCATGAACAAGATGAAATGCTTGAAATGCCATAACATTGGACATATGGCTCATGATTGTAACTTGAATTAGGTCCCTAAACAAGATAAAACCATGACTACCAAGCATGGAAGGAAAGTTACGCAAGTATGGAGAAGGAAGCAAATTGGATCAGAAAATGTCTTGAACACTCATGACATCAACCCGTGTTGTTGATATGATAAGTACATCTTTGGCGTATATATTCCAAGTTTCGATGATGAAATTCTGCCAAAAAGAGACCATGCATAGTGTTAGGGGGAGATTCTGATTCTTGACTATTCTTGTAGAAGCTATCTGTGAAGAGCCCTATGAAACCCTTGATGAGTCACACATGGACAATCATCTCTTGATAGATCATCTCTCAGGAATAACTCCATTGAAGAAAATCATGATATTGTGAAGATGTCTTCCACTTGATCACAAGGCAACAATCTTTCTTATCTTGAGCAAAAAGAAGAGCTAGAGGAGTTTATGAAGGTAGGAGGAGTTGGTTGATCATCTACCTCATCCATTTCCATGAAGGCATGCAAAGGCTTAGGGGGAGAAAATTCATTAAAGAATAGAACCATGACAAGGGGAGAAACATATCTATCATGAAAAGCTATCATTGATGAAGAAAATACGATGAACCAACATGTCAAGAAGCAACTTAATAGGGGGAGTAGTTGGGCACCCCATTTTCCGTTGATGTCAAAGGGGGAATTTTTTTTGAAAGGGAAAGAATAATGCCATCAATGACAAACAGGGGGACTGTTGGTCAAAGTTGTCATTGATGTCAATATGGAATTTTTGGAGATGGAAAATATTCTTGTGATGCATGAATAACCCTTTTGTGATGTTGCCCTAACCTCATGCAAACCCTAGGAGAAAAACCCTAAGCATGGCAATGATTCATATTCAAGTCACATTATGTATATGACAAGCCCTAGCTTCATGATATCTTAGCCTTGCTAAAATTCTCATGAAACCCTAGCTCTATCTAAACAATGGATAGCTCTAGATTATTGATGCCCAATGTAAATCAATGAAGCCCTAGCCTTCTTAATTGATGCATATGGTGCCCGAGTCTTTATGGAATAAGAAACCCCTATCCTAATAAATAAAGAACACAAGTGAAGAAACCCTCATCTTGCATGTCATAAACTTGAAGGCCTAAAAGATAAAATATATGGAAACCCTAAACATTTTCCCAAACATAATGATAGAATCATAAAGGCTGCCATAGATAAAATAATGGTGACAGATCAAAAAAATATAATTTTAGTGATGGAAAAATGACCTTAGTCAAGGATGAAAATGACACCATTTTGTAGAAGACATTTTCCCCTTCTAACTCCTCTTAGATTGAGAGAAAATGAATTTATAAGATAGAAAAATAATTCTTTTTTGGTAAGCCGACTTGTGTAGGCTAACATGTCTCACTAAGTGACGTGTATATTCGTTAAAGGTCAAAATGTGTATAAATATAAGGTTAGACACCTCATTTTTTATCATCATTTTTGGTGAAGTATATAGAGAAGAAAAAACAGAAAAAGAAAGGAAGTCGAGGAGATTAAGGAAATTATTATTTGTGGCTGAGGAAGACGTAAAAATTTGTTTGGGTTAATTATGTATTGGAGATTGGACAAACTAGGACCTGAAGTTAACAATTAGAAGGGCAGAGATATTTGTGAGGCTTTGTTACAAACTTTTGAAGGCTCAAACCTTAAGGATAGCTCACCTCATATTGTTGGAGTACTTGGATTACTGAACATACTTACCTCAGACCTAATCACAGTCTCTGTACTCTAAGCGGTGAAGCTATGTCTAGCCCAGTAAATCTCAAACTTAAGGCATTGCAGACCCCGTACCAGTGAAAAAATATTTTTTTTGAGGCTTGGATATACACCTACATGTGGCTCGGATCTAAGGCTAGGAATAAAGGCCCAGACAAGCATCTTTAGAGGAAAAATTTGTGGAGACTAGAAGCTCGATTCGTCACTTTTTTGAAACTTGAATTTGCATGAACTAGTGATTTGTGAATAGTGTCAAGTGAGCATAATTTTGGAGAGAAACTACACCTCAGACTTGGCCACCTATTAGCTTGTGATAGATGTGAGGACCTATGGTCAGTTTTTTGTGTGTAGACAACTACCTATGAGCAACAAACTTCAGGACAATCCTTTATCAAGCTCAAATCAAGGATAATCACATTTTTTTAGGCTTGGATTGATAACTTGAAGGCTCAGACCTGTGCCTTGAACTTGTGATAACAGAGAAGCTTGAAATTGTGTGAAATATTCAGATTTGAGTGATAGTTTCAAGCTTGGACTTGTTGATCTGTGGTCACATAATTATTGGGGGAGCTGATAAAATCTCGAGAAGTGAACCTGTGGGCAATGACACTTGAACTTGTGATCAATACCTCAGGCTGCATTAAAAACTCGTGGAACAGTCACATAGTAGCATACCTCAGTTGGAGGAGCAGCCAATTGACAATACTTGGAGCACCTTTTAAAGTATTGCTTGGAGCCCATCTCTTGGAATTTTGAGCAATGTTGTAGTTCCTTGCAAAAGACATTCTTGAAATCTCCTTGGGAAGGCTTTTTTGGAGAAAAATTCTAGAAGACCCTGTAGCAGTAGACCTAACACTATTTCTAGGTTTGACTTGAGACATCTAGACCAAAATTAAAGTGGAGACAAGCATCTATGGGCTACATATAACAAACTTTTGGAAGACCTCCTACTAACCTTGTTGAGGAATCATTATGAAGACACTTTGAGGGATTCTTGAAGACATTTGGAAGACGGGTAGAAGTTGATCCTAAAGGTACCCTTGGAGATTATGATGTATTGTTGAAGGCCCTTGTGATGTGACCTTGGAGAATTTGTTTGGGTGAAATGAAGAGTTGTGGTGACAACTTCTGAGAAGATAATTTTTTTATTGATGAAGTGATTTGGAGAATAAGTGAAGGCATCAGGGAAGGTGAAGATATTGTTAAGGCTCATTGTAAAAGACATTGGGAGTCGTGAAGTACCATTGAACTTATCTTGAAGAATTAAAGCCATGGGTTGGAGCCCTAGAAGATAGGAGTCATCAAGAAGACTAGGTTGGAGCTCAAGAGGTTGGTGCCTCATAGAGACAAGGCTAGATCCTTGGGAAGATAGTGTTGGAGCCTTGTGAAGTCCAAGTCAGTGCTTGGCAAATTACAAGTTGGAGCCTGGTGGATTGGAGATTGGTGTCTTCATTTAGGGTTGGAGTCCTAATTATTATTGTACTTGATTTATTGTAAAGAAGAGGATTGAAGTCCTTGTTATTACCTATTAATAAAATTATTTATTCCTATTGTTCATTTTGTGTTTATATAAGTAATCTTAACTGGTAAAATAACAATTGGAAAATAAATATTGATTCAACCCCCCTCTTAGTATTTCCAACAATTGGTATCAAAGTCAGTACCTTCACTCAAAGCCTAACATCTTGAAGGTAGATCCTTAGAACAAAAATGGAAAAGCCAAGGAAGAAATCCTCCAATCCTTCTAAAGATGTCTCTTCTTCAACCATGAAAGTAGAAGCTAATAAAATTGGGAAAGCTCCATTGTTCAATGGAAACTTTGTATATGGAAGGCAAGAATGAAGAATTTCTTAATGGCTCAAGATTTTGAAGTCTGGGAATCAGTGATTACTGAAAGCATGACAGAAGAATAATCCAAGGAATATAATGCAAGAGCGATACAAGAAATCTTGAGTAGGCTACCAGATCCTATAAAGGTTAAAGTGGAAAAATGTTCATCAATAAAATTATGTGGGACAAACTTCAAGATCTTCATTATTGATGGTTTCTCTCACATCTGTTAACCGTCCTCGTCATCAACTGGTAATCAGATGGTTTCTACCATGTTCAATTTCAAGACATTTATTCATATGGTAATATTCATACTAAGGATGGATAGATATGAAAATGAAGACCCTGGATCTTGTTTGATATATCCAGGTTGCTTGGAGTTTAAGTATTCATGATTGTAAAATTGATCTATGATGTATATCTGATGGTTGCGTCCATATTGAGTCTTTTATTGACATGGATCTTTGTGTGTTTCCATACTTGTTCTTTGAGATACTCTTACTTTGATCAGGGGAATGCACACCTTAGTGATGATCATATTGTACCATAATTCCTTAATTGTTGATTTGCAGGTCTCCAACCAGTGATTCCTTGATCCCCGCCTTTGCATGATAAAGCACTTCAACCATCATACTAGTTTTGACTTTGTACTTTAGAGGGAAATCTATTACACAACAATTTTTCACACTTATACAAATTATTCCAAATATGTATCTTTCGCTATCGGATGATCTATTGTCATGAATCCCCATGAAATATGGAATAAATATTTCTCTATGGTGTATAAGAATCCTGGATTTAGTATCTTAAAAACCATACTTTTTTAGGACATCGCATGTCTTCAATTTACAACCTGCAATGACACAAGTTGCATAGTAGACACAAAGTGATGTCATCACGGTTTGTCTGTGTTGAGCTCACAATGATATTCTTACAAAGGTAAAAAATAAAATGTAAACAAATCTTCCTCTTCTAGAAGCCTCGTGGGGTATCTAATCCAAAGTGGTTGAGATTGAGCTCGAGATCCCTTTATCCTAGGCTTCCTTACTCCTTTAGTGGAACCATCCCACTCATTATGGATCTCTCTCCTCCCTACATGGATCTCTCAACTTCCATTCCTTCCTATAAGTGCAATGCATCCAAAGAGAGTTGGGTTTCCATTTTAGATTTCAGAACTAACTTACATGCGGCTAAAATACCCATTGGATTTCTTTTGATTTCAAAGGCTTAGGTTGAGGATCATTTCAAGGAGGCTCCAACATCAAGGCACTTGGTTGTAATTCTCCTTCTCTCTATTATTAATACAAATACTTGTTTCTTTCCCATATGCATTTGTTATCATGTTTATTATAGGATTCCTAGATCTCCTACATAGTTTATGGTTGAACCTTTGATGTGTTATATGCTTTGATCTCTTTTTTGTATTTGTATGTGGGTCTCTTCTTGGAGCATCGAGGGATAAAGGTTGAACAATACGAAGGATAGAAATGAGGATCATCATCAAGCATTTCAGGAAAAAGGTATGAGCTTTGAATCCTCTTTACATCTGTGTTTTAGTTGTAAATTAATGAATGTTTTCATGTATTTGTCTGTTTGCTTCTAGGCTTGGTTGTTGAAACTAGGGAGATATTCCATGTCTATAGGACGATATTTGTTCGCCAAACACCTAGACTTAGTGGGGTAGAGGAATCTCTATTTATCTTTTTTCCTATGGAGAAGAGTTACCTTCATCTAGCCAAATTCTTGAGTGTGGAAGAGTTCCCTTTGTGCTATCATGACTTGGCTAGGGGGTGTCCATCTATAGAGACATATGTGAAATTGAGCCTATGGTTGGGTAGAAAAGATCTCATTCTCAATTATTTAGTAGCCTTGCCTTCCAAATAAGTGTTTATTTTACCTTCATGTAATATATGCACTTGATTTTACTTGTTAAATTTATTTAAAGAATGAAAGTGTATCTACCATTACAAATCTCGTGGATTAGTAAATTCTTAACGCAACTACATGTAAATGAATGTTGATTTGAATTGAGTTGAATCACAAAGATAAAAAAAAAATCCAATTGTGAATCATGTGTGTTAGTGTGCTAAGTTTTTACCTCTTAAATGGGATAGATTTCCTATGTATGTATGCATGAGAAATTGATAAATGCATTGTGATGAATCTCATGGTTAAGTGAATTTTGAATGAAAATATGTATGATGTATGCTAAATAATTAGCACATGAATCAAGAAGGATTTCTCTAAGCATACTTGATTGATTAAGTCAATCTAGAGGAAAAGATGTTGATGAATTTATGTTGTTTGAAATTGGTGTTTTAAGTAAAACATAAATGAAATGATGAACGTTACTCTAAGGTATAGAAGTAACCAATTTTGGGGTATGAGTTGGCCTCAACCTCATTGTCCAACCAACCCTGGACTTATTGCACCTTGTGATGGATTGGATGTAATCACATCCTTGAGGATTGTCACACATGCTTCCTTGCTACCTATGAGTTAGTGTAACTTTGTACGCCTTGAATTGGTAGCTCTGTTGAAGAGCAAGGCGATGGTTGTAGTATGAAAGAATCATTTTGTGATAGACTATTGTAATGGAGTAGTTTTCACAAATATGTTTGCAAATCTATTGAATTTTCACTTATGGATTTATGTACCCCTATAGATTTGAGATTTGTTTCTTACTAGCGTGAGAGACCTAACCTAGCTTAAGGTGGTGATTTTGGTCCCTTTGACGTTAATGTCATACAGTCTAAATGGCTTGTCAGATTGCTTGAACCAAGGCCCCTAATCCTATGGGATGGTTGTATTAATGCTTGATGAAGTTCCCATGCATATTTTTCTTAATCTTTCTTTGACTACAAACATGTATGAATTTATTGACGTGTTATCATGCTTTGCATGGAATCTATTTATGTAAATGGATATTTTGGATCTATACAATACGAGTGGCGGGGAAGGGACACCAACAATAGCTCCCTAGCTATTTTCATTACAGTCCATCATGAGGACTACTATTTCCTCCCTACATATTTTGAGACATGACATTCATTGTAGGCTAAAGGCTTGCTTGAAAGAAATTTGAGTAATGTAATGGTTGATTTACATGCATGTGTATATAAACATCTTCGTTGGATGAATTGGAAAGACCATCCTTACTTGTTATTTATCTAAGTTCTTAAGCTATAAATATTCATTATGAAAAATGATGCATGATTATTTATGAGGCTAGTAGCAAATGAAATGATGTTGCAAGCATGATGAATGTGATTGATTCTTAAAAAGTTTTTCTTATGGGAGAATGCATTCAATTTCATTGTATGCATAGGTGTGCATATTGAAGGGGCTTGATAATAGACCATCCTAATTTATAGGAACCTTGCAACCTTGCATATTGAAGATTTTATTTAAGCTATATATGCTTTGGTATCCAAACATATAATCTTTTGCTTTGGTATAATAGGCCTATTGACTATGTTATAAAGAAATGAGAAAATCTTCCTTACCTTGCACTTGAACACCTTAAGTCTTTGAGACTCTTAAACCCAATTTCTAAGGCTTTAGGTAAGCTACCAAAGGTCTCTAATCGGATATTAGACTTTATTCATTCCTTGTAAAATATAGAAGATAATTTGGGTGCATTTTGACTAAAACTTGAAGCCTTAGAATACTTAGGAACTTTTGTGTGTCGTTGAGGAAAAATTTTCTCGGCCAACACATTTCACCCGAAGAAAAGGTTTATCACCAAAAAATATATATGGTTGCAAATGGAAGGAAAAAAGATATTGGCGATATGTCATTAGCAAAACTTTATAGAGCAAGATGTCATTAAATTAGAAAGGAAAGATATTTAGAAGCGAAGGGAAAGATATTTAGAAGCGATAAACAAGGAAAAAAAAAATTGTTGTGGGAAAAGAAATTAAATCATGCCAATACAATGATGAGCAAAAGAAAGTTTATCAGTGATAAATATATTATGTTTCGACAAGAAAGATTACTTTGGCAAAAAAAAATCAACTAACAAAAGAAGATAATCCTCGATGAAACATCAAGGCAAAGAAAATATTTAGAAATGATAAAGGGAATGTTTATTACCCATAGAGATAATATGTATCGACGAGAAAGAAAAATAATATTGGTAGCAAGGAAAATGAACTATAGTGATGAATATGAGAGCATCAGTGCCAAAAATAATATATATCAACGATAAGATGATTTGCAAGGGCAGATATGTTGCTGCCAAAAAAATGATGGATGCAACAAAGGCAAAGAAAGTGTCACAAAAAAGGTTGATGGATGTGTGTCCCCATCACAAGTCCAAAGACTTCAATTCCATGAAACATTGCACCAAAATATTACTTCGAATGTGAAACAAGATTCAACGAGACATGAGGATAAATCACCATATGAATTTTGTTTGGTGTCATACAAATTATAACTAATTAAATTTTGGGAAAAGTTAGTTGTAGGTTAGAATGCTTGTTGGGACGTGATGTAGTGCACTCCATAAATTGTTTGGATGCAATACGTCGTATCACAAACAATTTGTGGTATGTGACACAACCAAAAAAAAGGACACATTATAATATATAAAAACCCCTTTTATTGTGGCAAGATGAGAACCCAAGGGTGTGTGACATGGCACCATATGTGTGCTAAGGGGGAAAGTTGAAGGAAGAGGTTTTAAGATGTTTGGTCAAAAATGAGTTATCACCAAGATTAAAATATATTAGCAATGTAATCATTGAGGTAGGAAGATCTTCACAATATGTTAAGAGTAATTTGATATCTATGGAGCGACAAAGGATATTATGTGTAGAGTTTTTTTCCGGAATCATTGCATCCATAATTGTTAGAATCGATATTTTGAGCCATCCATCGTGGCTCATCATCAGGATAGATCAATAAATGTGTAAGACAGATCTCGTAGGAATGAATAAATAGAGGAATGAGATAGATGGAATGGGAATGTTGTTCGTTGACTATGCCTTTATTTATAATAATTAAAATTAAATGAATCATAATCATTCATTCTAGAACAAAATTAATTCTAAATTAAAATAATTATTTCTATATCAAAATTCAGTAAAATGATACGTGAATCTTAATAAAAAATAAAATTTATGAATATTAATATTAACATTACTAATAATTTGAATTAAAAAAAATTAATAAATTCTTAATAATTCTAAATAAAAATAATTAAAAACAAAAATAATAAATTGAAAAAATTAATTAAAATTATTATTATAAATAAAGGCATGGTTGGCTAACAACATTCCCATTCCATCTAGCTCATTCCTCTATTTATTCATTCCTACGAGATCTGTCTTACACACTTATTGATCTATCATTATGATGAGCCACGGTGGATGGCTCGAAACATTGATTCTAACAATTATGAATGCGATGATTCCAGAAGAAAACTCTACACATGGTACAAATTGCAAAAGCCTTAAAACAATAAAGGATACTATATTTCCCTGTTTCACTTGTAAATAAATTTTATATGAAGCGGTGTGTCATAAAGGGTAGAAAAATTGATGAATGCAATAGTCATACAAGGTGAAATGAGTGAATAGTAGAGGATTTTACCTTGATAAATGTGCAATTTATGGATGTCATGAAAGCAAGTGTCACCTATATAAATGGTGATGTGACATAGCCAAGTGGAAACACCTCCATATAGTATCTAAGCTAGGAGCAAGAGGCATACAAACTCTAGAGGGCAAAAATTGTGTCCTAAACTCAAAATTCGACAAAATTATAGTCATTAGAAAGCTCTAGATGCGTAGAATACAATTGTGGGTCCAGAATTATCATTTATGTGGTCTAAGAAAAGAAAATTGTATTACCCACTTACTTAATACTACATTGGGGATTAGGTATGTTATAAAGAAAGCGAAAGAAATGCTAAGGTGACATCGGATAACCCTTCTCCATTAGCCCTAAATTTTCGCTTATGTCTAGGGATTTTCCACTTGAATTGAGGGCTTTGGAAAGTAAAGGATCTCACACTTGTAACTAGATATGTGGCATCATCACCAAGCTCCACATGTGTACCTACCTCTTGTTCTTGAAGTCTGTTAAAGGTACTTGTGTTGAAAGTAATATATTTGAATGCTCCACTATCCACATACCATTTGACCTAAGAGACAAAGTTAGATAGAAGTTGTGAGACCATGGAGAACATTGTCTCAAACTTGGATATAAGCTCATCCACTTTTATTGTGGTTTAGCCTTCCCCTTATTTTTAAAAGATTGAGAAGCATATTGGCCAAACCTCTCACACATGAAACACTTAATGTGGCTCAAGTCCTTCATATCTTAATTTGAGGACCCTAAATCCTCTTTATTTCTCTACTAAACCTTCTTGGTCCATTCTTTCTTACTACCTTTCTTCATCTTAAAGAGGGTGCTCTTCTTCCCATAACTATAACAATGTCAAATATTTTATCCTCCTAAAAGAAATCATCACATAGCTTTGCAAAGGTGGGAAGCTTATCTTAGTCATAGAAACCCAAACAAAATGTTTCCAAGAACAAGAACACCTATTCACGGTCGTGGGTACTAACTCTTCACTCTTGACATATTTTCATACATCACATTACTAAGTTCAATAATATTCATCAAATGAATGGTTAGGTTATATGTCTTTCTCATCTATGTGACCTTAAGGTTATTCTTGAAAAGCATCTTCCAATTGATCTTCTCACTCTGATAAAAAATGACTAGAGCATCAAACATCTCCTTACTCGTGGTATTATCAACAATGTGAGAGATTAAGTGATCCTTCACAAGTCGAGAATGAATCAATTTACCTTGGCCATCTTATTTTTATATTCTACCTACTTCATGGAATGAATGGGCTCTACAACCTTGTGTTAATTTTTATTAGGGCTACATTGTTCTTTGCTTTAGATAATTGCATTTTATCATTTACATATTGAATTCACCCCACAACATCATTACATTATTAGTAACATGTGCAGTTATATAGAAAGAACAATAGAATCATCAATGAAACGGAACATAAAGGAACTATAGAAGAAAAACATTCACACATAGAGACACCGAGATTGGTTAGAGACCAAGGCAAAACCCCATAAGGGGTAAAACCCTTTCAAATTATTTTTCTTACTAGATTTTCATTGAATGTTTCAGTAAAGAAAGAGAGTACAATAATCCAAATATTTATCCACAAGACTATCCAACAAAAAACAACCAAACAATATCTCAAAGATAAACCCAACAATAATGTTGATCAATACCATGATTCAGAAGCCTGCAGTCAAATGTCATCATGTGCGGTTGAAACTCTCCAACCACAAGCATAAGCTTGTGTATGTGCAGTTGCAGCCAAAATTCTCTGTGGCAACCCTGCAACTGAGAACCAAAAGCCCTAATCACACATGTGATCTTGAGACCCTACAATTTCAGACCTATGTGAACCAACCTCATACATGTGAGATACCTAACTTACTAACAATAAGGATCACACAACCCCAACCTTTCTTAACTCATTGGCTAGATGGGGAGCTACAACCTCAACAAGCTCGGCTTGTGGGTATTGTTAGCACTTGAGATTTCACCTAGGCTGAGATAGACAAACCTCAAAGCTACATCAAACCATTTCACCTCGTAGCTAGCCCTACGAGGTATGAGAAGGCTCTCTCGGGTCAAACTCGGTGGATTTTTCAATAGGATGAGTTGACCAATCAAGGTAACATAGATATTAGGCTAGTAAAATGATAAGGAGGGTTGATTTAAAGTTTTTGGGGTTTTTGGTGGCAATTGGAGGGAGTGCAATTCAGGGTGCGGGGATTGGGCTCAGTTTTTGCAGGTGAGTCTTTGGGGCAAGGTAGGAATTTGTACTGATGCCTTTAGCTGAAATGGGTGATCAAGGAGGAAAGAAGAGAAGCTAGAGAGGGCAAACAATGAATCTGAATCCTTTCTAGACAGTGGAAAACATAGATATTAAACAAAATTGAAAGCTGAGCATGGCATGCATGAATTCAAACTTTATCACTTCTTTTGTTTAATTAGCAGCAAGAGAATAAGAGATGTAACACATAAACACACTTACAATGACAGTAGGAAACACACCATCAGTACAATAATCCATAAGAATCCACAATGAAGTCTGCAAAACCCTGGCCTTCCTTTTCCTTAAGTTGCAAAGATACAAGTAGAATATACAATAGAGCTTCTCCCTCTAGAGTCCAACCATGAAAATGAGTAAGAGAAGGCATAATATAGAAGGTTAACTCCTTTCCCCACCTCTAGGGGTCGAGCTCAGCTTCCTAGGAGTTGTTGCAACTAATTCTAAATCAATCACTAGATAATAGGCCAACACAACAACTTGCCTCTAAAACTTCGGAAACCTATCCATGCATTAAATATTTACTATTTACATCAAAGAAGCTTCTAGAAGTGGTTAATAAGAGTAAAAGTATCTAATGCCATTAAATTTACACAAAAATCCATCATTTACATGCCCAAATAGTCAACCAAGGTGAAAACAGTGCTTTGCTGGCCGAACTGGTCAAAAACTGGCAAGTTTGCCTGAGTGGTCGCACCCCTGCTCTGAGTGGTCGCACCCCCATTTCAGAAGGCTTTTGGAGGCCTTCCTGGTGTCGGAATCTGGCGCAAGATAGCTCGTTGGAAAGGTATTTGAAGCTAATTTCCAACTCAAGTGGAATTTTTCAATTTGGAGTTGATTTGACCTGTCAAAAATCAAATCTCCCAAGACTTGTCAAAAAGTGCCAAATGAGGTTGCCTGAAAGAAGAGTGCTGTTGCAGTCAACTTTTGAATGCCTTCCTCAACCCCAAATTTATCTCATGATAGCTCTTGAAAGCATCTTACCTTGTCTAGTTATCATTTTACCCATCAATAAAATCATTTGGCCAACCAAGCTAGGAGAAAACTTGATTTTCCCAAGGTCACTTCAGGGGTGTCTTTGATTCTCCTGAGGCAATGATATTCTTGACATTTCTCTCAAACCATGACACCTGTGTAAAAAGTGAAGGCGGTTTTTCTTCTTTGGCATGTTGTGGACAAAAACCTCTCTCAGTTTCAAAAAATTCATCTTTTATTGCTCTAAAGCATCATTTGAGTGCGACTTGTCCCGATGTGTGAAACAAGGAATTCTGTCGAAATGAAGCGAGATGAAGGGGATAGGGGGCTTCTAAATTCTTGGGGAAATTTGTGGGAGTGGGGAGGGATGTTAGGAAGCAGGGGAAAGTGGAATCTCAGAGATTTAGTGAGGGGAAGAGATCCAAAAGGACAAAACACAGGCCCAACCTAGAAAATTTCCAAGTTGTAGCTAGAAACCAGGGTTTGTGGAAAAATGAGGAATTTGGTGGATCTAAGGGATGGGAAGTGTTTGATAAGGTACATGAAGGATAGGGGAAGGTGTATGAACATCAGGATATGAGTTTTGCTGATGATTTGGCCGCCCAAGAGACATTGCCTTCAAAACCCTAGGAGAGGGAAATGAGCTTGCCTAGGCACAACTGAAGCATGAACAAGGTGTAACATGACCCAATGGAATCTAATATGATGATGACAACCCTCTGAATGATGATAGACTCAGCTGAATGATGACATGGACTGACATTTGGGCAAACCCTAGAAGGAGTGAAAACAAACCCTAGACCTAATGCCTAGTGACCAAATTTTTCTTGAAAACTCTTTGAAATGACAAAATTTGACCTTGACACTTCAAAATCACTTTGTAAGAGCATGTTTGATCACTGGAGGAAGGCTGGAAAGACTGACACTAACACCACCATTCACCAGCAAGGATTCCTAGGCTTGATCAAGAGTAACTACCTATAGTATTTACCGTATATCTCATGATTCACTAGTCGATGATTCCTAGGACCACCGAGGAACACAATACCCAACTTTACCGCAACCCATAGTCCGGTTTATGGGTCACTAGGTGAGTGGATTTACTGCAATCCACTGTCCAGTTCCAGGATCACTGGGACATGCGTTTTTTAATTCAGAGATGCACTTCACTCATCTTCAAATCCATTCAGTAATCCAGCTCAACCTAAACACATGAACCCCATCACACCATGGCTATCTAGAAATGGCAAGGCAAGGTTGGAGAACACTCTCACACTTAGAAAAACACATGCCAAAAATAACAAGAGAACTAAGAACACACATGGATAACCATACATTCCGAATATAGCAAGGAAATCACACATGTTTTTGGCTTGAGGGGGCTTAAAGCCAAGTTGAAAGTTAGCTATGCTAACCAACAAAACCCTACACTATCGGCCCTTTCGGCAACAACCTGCTTAGCACAGACTACAGTCTCACTCGAGGCAGTATTGCGGAATGCTAGAACTATGTTTATACATCGAGAAGTCTATGTGATGTAGTAGCGAGGCATTCCTTTAATCTAGGGCCTGATGTGACATTCATAAACCGTTATCTTCAAAATCTCATACTTAAAGTGATTTCTACTTAAATAGATCTATGAGCTTTATCTGGTTATTCTAGCATACAATAGTTATCATACAAAAGTAGATCTGGATCTCTGTGATGCAATTAAAATAATATTACAAAGAATCAAATCATAACTGAGCATAAATACAGAAACATATAACTATGCAAAGAACACACATAATTGCTTCAAATATGCTTTATTACTTCAGATCTTCAATGAATACACTTCTTTTGACCTTGCGCACATAGTGGCAGTGGCTCACACACTCATTTAGGGACTTACAAAAGTCTCTATGCACTTAGTTGTAGGAGCCTTCCCCTTCGCTAGAACACAAAATTACAGACAAAATAGACTCAAGTTCTCATTCATCAACTAACTTTATAATGACTCCTAGATGACTTCCTTTTATAGATTTTCCATTACATTACCATGGCCTGCGAACCATGGGTGAAGCTCATTTCTTAATCAAAAAAACACATACCTTTACAAATTAAGGGGCTTTGGCCTTCCTAAAATCCCCTTTGACTCTTAAGATTTTGCATGCTCCTCTTCTCAAAATCCAAAGACTTTACAATATTACATCAAAATTGAGACAAACTTAGACCTGGGGGACCCCATCCCAACAGTGCCCCAACATAAAGAAGTGACTTTTCCTAATTCACTCTGTCGATATGTCCTCGGTATGTGCTTTAAGGTTTTTGAACTCTATCTTCAACGCTTGAAGCTTTGTTGTGCACTATGTGGCATCCTGTCGAACCTCCTCAACCAATTTCTCAGTAGTTGGTCCCTAGACTGTTAAGCCAATGGTCCTCTACGCCTGTTGCATACCTTTCTATTTTCTCTAGCAATGTAAACTTTGAAACGAGAACTATAAACTCAAAATGGGAACTCTAGCCAAAAAAACCCCGAAAAAAAAATCAAAAACTGTGCTAAAAATGAAAAGTGTGTATACTGGAATGATGGATTTTTTTTTTAGGGTCAATTTTGAACATGTTTTAAAAATGGTAGTGAAAATTAAATGTTCTTGCAAAAAACACCTTGAAAACTAAAAGTGGTGATACTGGAACAATGATTTTTTTAGGGTCAATTTTCAACATTTTTAAAAAATGCTAGTAAAACCGAATTTTTATGTGCCAAAAAAAGTTGTTTATGAGGAAAAAAACACACCAATGTTTTTGGTAGAATAACATTTTTCTTTCCTAAGTATAAATTCAACATGTTTTCAACCATAACATGCTAGATACAAAAGAAATTGGAATTTTTTCAACAATTAAATTAAAAAACCATGACGTTATGAACAAATTACATGACTAAATGAATTCAAATGTCATTATTTGTATATTGAATGAAACATACATTATATCTCTAATTTAATGTTGCATTGTAGATATTCTAAACAATAAAAATTATCATAATTAAGACATATAATCCAACAACATAAAAGTGACTCATAACTTCTCATTTAACACCATATGGAAATCAAAAATTTCATTTCAAGATACGATGCAAACATCAGTTATATAAATTGTCTTAAACAATTATTCAAAATCACTCATATTTTCCTTCACACCATAAGAATTCACATCTTCAAATGAGTGAGTGGATGTTGACGAACATGTTCCATATTCTTCTCTTTCATCAACTAGTGCCCCATCTGAGTCCACATGCATGCCCACCATTTCAGGTTTCAAATTTCTTCTAGATCTACGACTGGTTTCAGCAGACTCCCATCTCAACACTATTCCTTCTGGTAAAAACCTTTTCAGAATATCTATCATCTTGTAGTGAATAGTTCCTCTCTTTTTTAAATTGAAGTCATAAATAAGTATGTCAACATCCCCCGATTTTAATATGTTTGTGCGGCGGCGATTTATATTTGTACCCTTTCTTTTTCTCTTTCCGCCATTTTTTTTGTCAACTACCATCTCTAGCTT
Organism: Pinus taeda; assembly: GCA_000404065.3. Classification (NCBI taxonomy): domain Eukaryota; kingdom Viridiplantae; phylum Streptophyta; class Pinopsida; order Pinales; family Pinaceae; genus Pinus; species Pinus taeda. The sequence goes on from APFE031497837.1 coordinate 95,071, forward strand.
ATACACACCATTGAATGGGTGTGTATTTGTGGCATACCAATGTACTTCAACACCTATAACATCCTCATTTTCTGTAAAAACCTTTATAACTTTAGCAACCCAGAATGGATAGCCATTGGGATCTCCATCTACTAGCACTGCACTCATGCAACCCTCCTTAATATCCTGTACTGAACCCTTGTAAAGGTCTTCCATCGCTTCACGTTGCGCATGAGGTCTTCTAGAACCAATATACATCTCTCTTTCCTCTGCCTGTGAAGAATTAATAATGCCTTGAGATTGTTTTTGTTCAACAATGTTTATTTCCTCATGTTTATTCGACACATTTTATGGCCAAATAAAAGGATTTTTCAAAGGTATATCTTCATTTGTTGTTGTTGAAATGATATCACTTTGATTATTGAAAAATGACTCCCACCAAACTGAATCAGCAATGTCAAAGTACTCATATGTATATCTAATACATTTTTTAATTTCTTCTAGGCAATCAGAATAATTTATATCTCTATTCTTTCTGCGTGCATTATGAACTTCACCAACTCATCATAATAACAATATTTTTGATGCAAATATTGGATGATCTAGAATGAATTTCAAAAATTCCAAACCTGATGACAGTGCCCATTCCGCATTATTTGAATACTTCTTGCCCCATATTAGTGTTTTCCCATCAATTTTTTTGATATGAAATTGATGTTGGAAGCTAATTTCATTAAGTTCTTCTATGCATTTCCCCTCACCATGCGATCCCCAAATAAACCTTTGCATGTCAATAGTTTCTTCCAACACATCAAAAGTAGGCTATGGCATGTATGATTTCTTAACACATTCAATTAATGATGGAAAGCTCCCAACTTCCTTCCTCCTCAATGTGATTGAAAAACGACTGAACATATGATCAATATGGTCATGGGTGTGCCCAACAAGAAGGAAACCAACCTTTACCTTCTAAAAAATTCTCAATTGAACAAGCATGTTAAGATATCCAAAAACAACCTGATCTATGTTTTCATGGCAAGTGTTGTCCAATTGTAGATACAAAACTTCAGGAAGATTACCAGACCAATGAGAAAGCACATCATGAATTATTGTTATGGTCATATTTGCATCATTATGAATATTTGGTTCTGTGAACTACACCCTTGGCAACATTTTCCCATTGAAGACCATACAACTGACCAAGTGATACTGAATAAAATTTTCCTGTTGTAAATTTTTGGGTGTGCAAACAAAATGTGGTAAAAGTGTTTTCTTCTGGTCCATACCATCAATTATCAAACCCAAATATTAATTTGGATTATCATAACACTTAGTTCGGTGCTTGTACAACTTTTCCCTTTCACTTGTTTGTTGTTTGTGATGCTCCTGAATTTCTTTGACAATTGAACCTACACAACATAAAAGAAAACCATTAAGAAATATGTTTTAATAGTTGATGACTATACAATTTTAAAAGTTTATGAATTCTTACCTCTTTTTGACCCTTCACATTTGTCCCTTTTTATTTAAGAGAAGCACATGTACTGAAAATCCCCATCCTTGTCTTCTTAAGAATACTGACATTGTTGAATTCTTTCTTCCATACCTTCACAAAATATTGATATGTAATAAACCAGCCATGTCCCTCAGCATCTTCTACATATTCTTTATATAAGTTGTAGATTTCTCGTCTTGAAAAATTATCTGGAATATGTACTATCTCTCTCTATTTGGCATACACTCCCCATGCTTTGAAAAGAAATCTTTCATCCATGACATTGCAATATTTGATAATGGCCCAAATTGTCTTTTACGATGTACTTCTGAAGAAAATTTGGGATCCTTTTCCAAATTTTCTTGAATTCTCAAGAGATGAAAAATCCTAATTGAATGAAACATTTTGAAAGCCTTTCTACAAATAAATAAAGACCCAATATGATAATCATAACCTGACAATGTAGATTGCATGCACCCAAGTAAATATGAATTTTGTATGCTTTTATTCATTGACAAATATCTCTTCCTGCTCTCTAATGCAAATTTGAAATCCATATGTTTCAAGCAATCTTTTTTACAACATTCACTTGAAATGAGAGCGCTGATAGAACTTCTTCTCGTTAGATATTCTGCTCTACCCCTTGTATAATACAACATCTTGCATTGATACGTAAAATTCTGCTCCTACTCCTCAATACAATATTTCTCGGAAACATCTCCATCGTTGGATCATCATTTGTATAAGTATTTTCATCATCATTAAGAGGAATGTTATCTACACTATGATCAACTATTCTTTTCAAACATTGACTTCATCTTCCCCTTCTTTGGTACTACTGTCATAGTCCTTAGAATTCGGACTAAATGGAAAATTTGACTTGATGTTTATTGGATATTCTTCCTCATGTGCATTGTCATTGTTGCTCTCATAGTCCATAGAATTAGGACTACGTCGAAAATGTGATTGTTTACTTACTGAAAATGCTACATCCTATCCTTTGTCACTGCTTCCTTTATAATCATTAGGATTAGGACTAAGTGCATCATCATGTCCTTCATCACCGCTGCTCTCATAGTCCTTAGAATTAGGACTAAGAGGACACCGTGACACTCCATTCTTTTGAAATTCATCATCACGCTCTTCGTCACTGCTCCTCTCATAGTTCTTAGAATTAGGACTAAGTGGACACCATGACACTCCATTCTTTTGAAATTTGTCATCGTGCTCTTCATCACTGCAAGTCTCATATTCCATTGGATTAGGTCTAAGAGTACACCGTGACACTTCATTCTTTTGAAAATTTTCATCATGCTCTTCATCACTGTTGCTCTCATAGTCGTTAGAATTATGACTAAGAGGACACCGTGACACTGCATTCTTTTGAAATTCATCATCACTCTCTTCATCATTGCTACTCTCATAGTCCTTAGAATTAGGACTAAGTGGACACCATGACACTCCATTCTTTTGAAATTTGTCATCACGCTCTTCATCGCTACTGCTCTCATAGTCCTTAGAATTAGGACTAAGTGGACACCGTGACACTCCATTCTTTTGAACTTCATCATCATGCTCTTCATCATTGCTGCTCTCATAGTCCTTAGAATTAGGACTAAGTGGACACCATGACACTCCATTCTTTTGAAATTCGTCATCACGCTCTTCATCACTGTTGCTCTCATATTCTTTAGAATTAGGACTAAGTGGACACCGTGACACTCCATTCTTTTGAAATTCATCATCACACTCTTCATCACTGCTGCTCTCATAGTCCTTAGAATTAGGAGTAAGTGGACACCGTGGCACTCCATTCTTTTGAACTTCATCATCATGCTCTTCATCACTACTACTCTCACACTCCTTAGAATTAGGACTAAGTGGACATCATGACACTCCATCCTTTTCAAAATTAATCATCGTGATCTTCATCACTACTGCTCTCATAGTCCATAGGATTAGAACTAAGTGGACGCTGTGACAGTCCATTCTTTTGAAATTCATCATCATGCTCTTCATCACTGTTGCTCTCATAATCCTTAGAATTAGGACTAAGTGGAATTAGTGACTCTTTATTTATTTGAAATTCTCCATTCCCTCTTTCATCAGTGTTGCTCTCATAGTCCTTAGGATTAGGACTAAGTGGAAGAATTGAATTTCTATTCATAGTGGAAGAATTTCCGTTATATTCATCAATATGAATAGAGTTGTTATGCGATGAAGATGTTGATGCTGTAAAAAGCGAAACTTCACTATCAGGAGAATTCATCCCATTCAAATAGAAGAGGTTGAATGATACAAATGCAGAGTCTCCTAAAGATATTATATAGCTTACAGAATGAAATTTTCCCTCCAAAAATTTTGTTAGATTTATTTCCCTTCATTATTTTATTCTACAATTTATTGAAAAATGTAAACTAAATTTTTTTATGAAATAAATCTTTAAAGTTAAAATTGTAAACTAAAACTTTTGCCTAGATTATTTTAATAGTTAAAGTATATAATATTTACTAAACAATTGAATGTTTTCTTTTTAAATTTTATAATACATTCTAAAACAAATTAATCCCACATTCAAAATGATTCCATAATATTCACTTTATGATAGTTTCCTATATCGCCATAAAAAATTAACATGTTATTTTTTTTTTAAACAAATTAATCCCACATTAATCATACAATAAAACATCTCCGTAATTTCACCTATATAATAATTCCATTATCACTATTACTCACATCACATAAAGGTTTTCTAAGGTTCGTTGAAACACTTGGAGCGAATTTATGGAGTAGCTACATTGCTACCAAAGACATATTCAACGAAGAATTCTCGCAATTGAAAAGTTAGTTAATTTTTTTCCATGCAAATTTTAATATTAAATAAGTTTAATGAAGTAGAATTTTTTTTTTTAAATTAAAAATTTTTGCGGGCCAAATTTACCCACTACATCCGATGTGGCCATGGTGGGCCCAGTAAAGCTCATAACGTCCAAATGGGCCTGGTAATGCTCACGATGACTAAATGAGCCCATAGGTTAGGGGCGATGGGGATGGTTGGCCCGCCCACCCGCAAGGTGGCAGGGTGATTCTTGGAGTCGCCCCATCGCCTCATGGATTGGTAGGCCACCGAGGTGGCGTGGGGGGGGGGCTGTTGCATCCTCCCCCCATGCCACCACAGTGACCCGCCCATGGTGTGGCAGCCCCCCCCCCGGGTGCCACAACGATACCCTGCCCACCTGTGGGTTGGCAGGGCAATTCTCAGAATCGCCCCGCCACCCCACAAGTGAGCAGGCCGTCGGGGTGGTGCTGGGGGAGGATTGTGGGATGCAGGCTTGTGGGAGTGACTGGAGGGTTCCAGTCACATGGAAGCCTATTCATGGGAGTGACTAGGGTTTAGTTCAATGAAAGGCTAAGTTAACTCAGGGGTTAGGCACCTGGAGTAGTTGGTTAGCTCCTAGGGGTCTTGTGGATACTAAGGAATGTAAGTTTGGTTTTGGTTCATTGGTTCCACTTCCTTAAGGTGATATAGGAGGTCGAATCCTATCATAGTACCTTTTTGGACCAGTAAGCTTGGGTAAGTTTTTGAAGTTAATAGAATTCACCCCATAAAAAACTCATTAAATTGACCATGATTATCATCATAGTTGTATAAAATACCTTTTAAGTTGTCTTTCTGCCATTTTAATTATGGTTAAGTTGTCATCTTACCATTTTTCAGTGGAGAATGGATCACTTGTTGTGCTTCTCTACATCATTGAGTACCTTCAAACCAAGTACAGGGGAAAACCATTGAAACATAAGCACAATTTTCACAATTTTCATAAGAGTTTAGGCTTGCTAAAGAATATTTTGATTGATGTGTACAGGCAATGAATCCACATGATCGACACCAAAGAAATATTCAAGTTAGGCTCAATGTTGATGACCATCCTTGCTTAAAGGAAACACAAAAAATATTTCAATCTAATCCTATGATTGATTAAGAAGAACTTCTTAATTGTGTTGATCGTCACATCACTTGCAATGAGAAATCTTGCCTACACAAGAAGGCGGGAAGATTGGTGTGTCTATATAAGGCACCATGGGATTTATACGATCATTCAAAACTTCATGTTGATGAAAATGGAGAAAAAAAGTATGAACCAAGAAGAAATGATGATATATTGAATACGGGTCGATGAGTTTATTGTCGGAGGAGGAAATGCAGAGCGAAGCCGAAAAATAAAAAAAACTAGGGTTACAATGTTGGTACCAAGGCAATGATCCATGGAGGGTCACAAAGGAGGGAGCTCCACTCCCTTCTTCAAGCAAGCCGTGACCAGCAGGGGAAAAAACCTATGGAAATGATAGAGGAGCTTCAACGAGAAGGAATAAGAAAAATGAAGAGGAACAAAATGGACAAGAATCCAAGGAGAAAATTATTATTAAAGAGAATGAGGAAGAAGACAAGGAATAGGGAACAAAAACAAAGCACAACTGGGCCCATGTAAGCCCAAAGCTGTTGTAACTCCTAGAGTCATGTTAAATGAGCCTGCTCTGCAGGAGCACGAGGAATATATGCAAACCTATGCAATCATTTGCAAATTCATGGGTTTATGGCCCACTGAAAAAGCATGACAAATGTGGATAAGATACCACTGGAAACCAAAAGGAAACATTGACCTACACCTAGGTTCAAAGGGTTTCTTTACCGTGGTTTTTGCGAACATCAAAGACAAGGATAGAGATTTTGAAGGTGGGCCCTACTTCTTTGTTGCTGCAGGTCTCTATATGCGAACTTGGATCATGAATTTTGTCCCAGAACGTGAGACCTTTACTTTAGTCCCGATTTGGGTAAGGCTCTATTCTCTTCCTCTTGATTATTGGCAAATAGAATCCTTAACAGCCATAGGAAATAAGCTAGGACGGTTTATTAAAGCTTCTGAAGCCACTAGGCGGGGAAAGTATACTTCCTTTGCTCGGATCTGTGTGGAGATGGATCTCTCTAGAGCTCTTCCAAATGAGATAATCTTGGAAGTTTATGATGAAGAATGGGTTCAAACCATAGACTACGAACATATTCCATTCAAATTCCACAAATGTCATGAACATGGACACCTATTCAAGGATTTCCATCTCACTAAAATAGAGAATAAGCATAGGGCTATTGCTATGAAAGACTCTAAAAGCTTTCACAAAATGGCAAACAAAGGAAAAGGAAACAAGAAGGGAACAAAGACACAGAAATCTAAAGGACAACAAACCAGCCAAAACAGGTTCCAAGTCTTAGAAGTGGAAGAAGAAGATAACATAGCAGACCAAACGAAGGGGGAAGAATTAATGGAAGAAGGGAAATAAGAGGACAAGGAAAAAACACCAGATAAGATTATGCAAACAGAAATGATGGTGAGCGATGCAGAAACAGAAAATGGATCATGAGATGACCCAAAGTGAGATGGAAACAGAGGAGAAAGAACTTCAGGTAATTCTTGAGAAAGAAAATCTTGACTTGGAAGATTTCTTGTTTCAAGGAACTAAACAAGGGATAGACTCTTTACCTCCAGAGGAGTTCAACAAATTCCAGTAACTATATATATGGAAAACCCAAAAAAAAGGATTGGAGAGGCAAAGGAGCAAAGAAAAGTAGAGCAATGAAGGGGTTAAAACGACAAAATCCATACCTGGATTAGCACCCAGAAACCCAAGAAAAAAAAGAGGCAGGAAAAAGCAGAACGAGTTATTAATGGAATGTTGAAAGCTAATGATAGACTCAGGTAAGATGAAAGACCTAACCAGCTACTCCTTTACCAATCTTTAATAATGAAGTTTACTTCTTGCAATATTAGAGGTCCTGGTAGTAAATGAAAACAAAGAATTATTAGTAACATAATGAAACAAATAGCTCCGGATGTGATCTTCATCCAGGAAACCAAATGTTCCATTCATAAATTAAAATAGATTCATAGCAGGTGGCTCAATAGTTATGAGTTTCTGGAAGTCAAAGAGGAGAATACAGCAGGAGGTATACTGACCCTTTGGAATCCTAAGAAAATATAAATTTTAGATGATGAGGGATCTCGAGACTATCATTCTGTGGTCATCCATCTTGTCAGAGATAAGGAAGCCTACCTAATCACCAATGTGTATGGACCGCAAAGACTAGAAGGAAAACTAAAATTTCTTGATTCCCTGGAGAAACTAAGGGACAGACATGCAAGCATGCCATGGATACTGGGAGGGGATTTTAACATGATTAAATCGCTTTCAGAGAAACAAAGGTGGAACTAGAATTCAAAGTCAAGACTCTTTGAAGTTTTAGTCTTTTACAGACATTATGAAGTTAGTGGACATTGCAACTAGTAATGGCATTTTTACTTGGAACAATAAAAGAGGAGGAGAGTCTCAGGTGGCTTCAAAATTGGATAGATTCATGACATCTGAAGACCTTATGCTCAATAATAAGGAAATTTCAACAAGAATCCTACCCTTTGGAGGATCTGACCACTGGCTGATTCATCTGGAGGTGCAGAGTATTGGTACGCCAAGGAATACACCTTTTCACTTTGAAACCATCTGGCTTTCTCATCCAGATTTCAACACTGATATTTCCAAATGGTGGTCAGAAGATTTGAACATTCAGGGCACCAGAATGTTCCTTCTTCAAAAAAGACTAAAACACATTAAGCTTAAGCTCAAGGAATGGAACAAGAATGAACATGGAAACATTTTTGTAGCTAAACAAGAAGTAGAGGATAAAATGCAGGAACTTAACCAAGCCCTTATCACAGATGGATTTGATGAAACCACGAATGTTCGGGTCACCAAATACCATCAAGAATGGGAGGAATTATGCAAACAAGAGGAAATATTTTGGAGGCAAAAATCGAGGGTTCAATGGCTCAAAGAGGGAGAAAGAAATACTAGCTTCTTCCATAGATCCACAATGGCGAACAGAGTTCACAACAGAATTTTAGTGATCAAGGATGAGAGAGGCATTCTTCACAACTCTCATGCTGAAATAGAAAAAGCTCTGGTCAAGCACTTTCAAGGCATTGCCAAAGAAACTTGTTATGACAGAGAGAACTCCATCATAAACTTCACAAGACACATTCCTAGGCTGGTGTCCAGTGAGGACAATTTCTACCTCAACAAGCCAGTAACTAAGGAGGAATTTAGTGAAGTGCTCAAAGAAATGCAAAATGGTAAAGCACCAGGCCCAGACGGTTTCAACATTGATTTCTTCAAGGCCTGCTGGAGCATTGTTATAAAGGATATTCTAAATGTGGTAAAATATTCCAGGATGAATAAAACTATTTTGAAAGCTATGAACACTTCTTTCATTGCACTTGTCCCCAAGCAGGAGGCTGCTCAAACTCCGGACAAGTTTAGTCCAATAGCTTTATGTAATGTGGTCTACAAGAAAATATCAAAAGTGGTGGCCAATAGACTCAAACCTATCCTTCCTCCCTGGTTTCTATGGAACAAGCTGGTTATGTGGAAGGAAGGAAAATTCTGAACAATATCATTCAAGCTCACGAGGTGGTTCAGTCTCTGACTATCAACCAAAAGGCTAGTATGATCATGCAATTGGATATTGCTAAAGCCTATGATAAACTAAGCTAGAACTATATCAGGAATATACTCATTGCTTTTGGGTTTGATCACAACTAGGTAAGATGGATCTTGGCCCTGGTTACCTCCTCAAGTTTCTCTATTTTGGTCAATGGCTCTCCCTTTGGAACATTTCTTCCCTCTAGAGGCCTCAGATAGGGGCACCCACTCTCTCCCTTTCTCTTCATCCTTATGATGGAAGGACTGGGTCGATCTATCAATCATGCCAAAGAAGTCGGTAAGATCAAAGGTCTCCAACTCTCTGATAGGGGTCAGGCTTGGACGCATCAACATCTTGTGGATGACACCATGCTGCAAGGAATCCCTACAGTCAAAGAAGCTCATGCATTCAAACAGATTCTAAGCGAGTTTGCCAAGGCTTTAGGTATGGAAGTTAATCTCACCAAATCCAAGATCTTTTTCTTCAATACTAATATTGCCATTCAAAAGAACATTGCTAAAATTCTGGGCTTTCAAAGAGATTCTCTTTCCTCAAAATATTTGGGGTTACCTCCAACTACTAAGCCGCTACAAAAAAGAAACTGGGAGCTGATTATCAACAAACTGCAAGACAAAATCAAGAAATGGACGGTTAGATCCTTAAATCTGGCTGGCAGACTGGTGCTCACAAAGGTTGTTCTACAATCAATACTAGTTTTTATGCTTTCTGTTCTCCCAGCTCCTAAAGGAGTTTTGCAGCTTATCAGAAACATACAAAGAAACTTTCTTTGGGGAAAGGGGGAAGTAAAGAAAAAATGGGCCTTAGTAGCCTGGGAGAAAATCTGCAAACCCAGAAATCATGGAGGACTAGGATTGGATGATCCTGAAATTTTAAGCAAAGCTCTAGGGGTTAAATTATGGTGGCCTTGGCTAAAAGAACCAAAGGCTCAGTGGGCTACAATTTCGAAATAAAAATATGCCAGCTCATGGCCTAATGAGGATCATATAAGAATGGATGGTAATATCAAGGGATCACACATATGGAACAAGGCTTGGGACAATAGAGGTCTAGTTCAAGAGAATGGCTTTTGGGAAATAAGAGAGGGAAACTTAGCTCTGTTTTTTTTAGGACAGATGGCAACAGGAACCCATTCTTTTGAAAGTAGAATTAAAGGAACTTAAGGCAGAGACAGATGCTAAAGGATTAATCAAATTTAAGGATTTCTGGGATCGGATCAACAATGCAGGAAAGTGGAGAAAATGGAGGAAATTTGATCTTAGAAATGACAACTCTTTAAAAGACAAAGCTGAAGTATTAATGCAAGAGTTATATCGAAGGAAAATTCTCATTTCAGAAGGGAATGATCAGCTAAGATGGGGAAACAACAATGAGGGCACCTTTAATCTTAAGGATGCAAAAAAAAAATTCCTTGGTTTGGCCTCCCAAGCTCCGGATAAAGCATGGCAAAGACTTTGGAGACAACAAGGTTGGATGAAAATTAAACTCTTCACATGCTGGTGCAACACAGGAAGACTTTGACTTGGGACAATATTAAGAAAAGAGGTGTTTTGGGGCCTTCCAGGTGCCAACTTTGTGAAATGCAAGAGGAAACAATCGAGCATCTTCTCAACAACTGCTCCTTTTCCTCCAAGATGTGGGATTCTTTTGCCTCCATCTTCCAGCAGTCGAACAGAGACCTTGGAAGCCTCATCAACACCCTAAGCAAGTGGAGAAGTGATTTCATGAATAATGAAGTTCTTAGCATTGTCTGGGCTCTAATACTGGGCTTCATCATCTGGAACACTTGGAAAGAAAGGAATAACAGGATATTCAAGGAAAAAAAAACTACCCCTATTCCTTCATGATCAAATCCTAAAACAACTACAAGAGACTGTGAGCTCCACTATCCGAAATCTTCCTGAGAATCCTCCCTCAACTTCTGAATGGAGGATTCTCTGCCGGCTTGGATTACAAAGTTTGATTCTCCAAAGCCTGGGGGGGAAGAATCTCTTTAAAGACTCTGAGCTTGATTTTTCGCAACCTCCCCCCAAGCAATTTTTGAAGTTCAACATTGACGGAGCCTCAAAGGCCAACCCGGGTACAGCGAGTCATGGCGGAGTTTTAAGGGATGAAAAAGGGAATATCTTGTTTATTTTCCATGGTTATCTTCGAAAGGCCACCAATAATATGGTAGAAATTCTAGCTATGGAACATTGTTTAGAATTTTTACTTCTTGATAATCGACACAATGTGATTGTTGAAGCGGCTTCGGAGTTAATCATTAACTCAGCTAAGAAGATCAACTGGGTTACTGCATTGGATAAGGTCTCAAGGAATTGGAGGCTCAATCAGATCTTTCAAAGGATCCACAACCACCTTCTAGGCCTCTGTACCATAAATTTTAAACATGTTCGAAGGATAGCCAATAAGTTGGTGGATCTCCTGGCCAATCAAGGGGTGAATTGCACAGAGGAAAAGTTCGCAACAAAATGGAAAGAGCTAACTCAATTGAGTCTTAAGGAGAAATGCCATGATCAAGCCGAGGAAGATTGGTTGATGTTCAGAAGCAGGAACATGGAGGGTAACACTAATAACCCAGAAGAAATATGACTAGAGGAGTGTCCTTTTTTAGTTTCACAGTGAACAGAGAGCTTTGGCGGTTCATTGGTCTGAGAAGCAAACTCATTCAAAGCCTTTGTAGCTCCAAAGAGGGTGGCTTTCCTCTAAGGGTTTCAGACAGGCTAGTCAAGGCCTTTTCTCACAATATATCAAACAAATCTGGTTCGTTGTGTGGACAGGAGCAAGGTGCTCTTGGCACCCCTGACTTACATTGTCTTTCGCCACCGAAAGGTTTTCCATTTCTTGAGCGGTTTTTGCAAGCCCCACGAGTGGGAAGTAGTTTCAACTTTTTTGTAGCAAACACATTCGGCTATTAACACGTGGCAGAGGGACTATTTGGAAAACCACTGTGATCACAAGTTAAATAGCGGCATGTAGGGTTTTGCGATATTATTTTCCGCCGTTGGATCTGTTGATGAGATCAACGGCCGAGATCATTCAGGCTTGTTTATGGGGCCGATTTGTTTTGGTTGGATAGTCATTCCTAGTTAGCTACTCTCTCCACCGTCAGTTTATGTTATAGTTTAGTTTTATAGAGTTATGTTACGAACAACTCTTCGGTTAGCTTTTAATTGTGCATCTTGGGTTGTTCTTTTTCCGAGACTGTAGTCCTTTGGTCTTGGATTTTTTTCCGCACCATTTGTTGGCTTAACCATGGTTTGGCGCCCACTCTGTTTGTGGGTATTTGTAATATATGTAAGTTAGTTTTGAATTAATAACATAGAAGGATCATCTCTTGCACTAGCAAAAAAAATATGATATATTGAATACACATAATCGTGAAACATTAATGGTGTGGAGAGCTAATATAGATTGGCAACCTGATCTTTCAAAACGTGTGGTCATTAATTACATAACAAAATATGTTGCAAAGCCTGAAAAAGGATCAGAAGCATTTCATGATATGTTGATGTGTGTTTCCTCTATTCAAAATCCAAATGAACCAACAACATGCACATATAAGAGTGTGTTATGTGAATCCATTGTTGACGAAGAGACATGTCATTTTCTTTTAGAGCTTCCTCTTTCTGAATGTAGTCATTGATTTGTGGTTCTAAATGATGGTTTGAAGGTTTTCAAACAAGTGTGTGTTGATACATATGACAATTACAATGATAATTCTCTTATTGATGCATATACCAAGTGAACTACTCATCCTGAACACCTTCCATTGATAGATGTGGAAAAATCTTGGTCATATGACAAACGTCGACTTGGGAATAAATGGAGAGAATGAAAGAATGCAGCTATTGTACGAGTGTTTCCTCATTATAATTCAATTCCTAATCATGAAGATGACAAGTTTTTAGAATTTTGTTGGTCAAAGTTGATATTATAAAAGACCTTTTGTGATATCCGTAGAGATATAGGTCACAAGTGATGAAATAGTGCATAACTAGGAAAATTTTCGATATAATCCATGGCATATTGATTGTAATCCATTACCTCCAATTCAAACAGTTGAATTTGATGAAGAAGAAGTTCCAAATCCACTGACAAATTCTAGGAAAAATAAGTGGGAGATCGTTTGTGGATTATATAAGAATAAATTTATAAATTATAATGAGATTGAGATCCTTGGACATAAGGATTGTGATGATATGCATAACTGGATCAAAAATTTTGTGGATGAGGAAACTTCTAATTATGTTTCATATCTCAAAATAAAGAGTCGAATACGATTCATAAAAATTCGAATATGATTCATAATAGCATTTGATATTATCCATGACCATTATAGATCAAGGGTTGATCCTTTACTTATGATAATCCAAGGAACTACAAGAAAGTATTATTTTATTAGACCTATTAAAAAGGTCTTTGAGATTGAGGTTGTTCCTTAGAAGAGCCCACTACTTCTTTTAACTCCTACAGGGGTTACAGCTTTTAACATATTTGGAACAACGATTCATTTTTCACTACAAATATATCGTAATAGATGAAAAACACTCATTAAATTGACCATGATTATCATCATAGTTGTATAAAATACCTTTTAAGTTATCATTCTCACATTTTAATTATAGTTAAGCTCTCATCTTACCATTTTTTAGTGGAGAATGGATCACCTGTTGTGCCCCTGATCATTGAGTAACTTCAAACCATGTACAAGGGAAAACCATTGAAACATAAGCACAATTTTCATCCTCGAGACCACTTATAAGACATTCATGGGATAAGGTGTTTATCATGCCTTTTGTGAAAAAAAGATAATTACTTGAAATCAGTGATGTAGTCTTTAGTTGTACTTGATTGTTTAAGCTTGGTCAAATGGCCCAAATGATGAGTATCAATGTCAAAGCATTCATAAATATTAACAAATTAAGTCGAAGAAGTACATCCATGGTGGAAATTAGTGTTCCATTTCCACTATTACCCACACTCTAGATCTAAATATAGGACACCCATGCAAGGACAAGGCCATAAAATATATTCAAATCTACTTTAGGAAGGCATGGATATCAAGAAAAGGAGTTACGATGGGATTTGGGCCAAGATCTATTACTGATAACTGAGGGCATGGATATCAAGCTATGTTTTTACAGTTAGAAAACAAAGAGTATTGGATGCATTATTATATAAGGTTCAAAATGATCCATATTATTGTGATGTTCAAGTTGATTATAATGCACTAGATGAGTTACTTGAAATTGCAACAAATGTATCAAATATGATTAATTATGTTACTTTACCAGAGATATAAAATGGCACTGAATTTGTAGTGTTGGAGGGAAAATCTAGGATTGGTGATGTATTAAAATCCCTAAATACATCTTATTTTGCGGAAAAACCTCCAAAATCTACCACAAGAGATTGAACTTATTTGAGCTTGGGAAAATAACCCTAATGTAGAGGAACATGACCATAACACTTTAGATACTTCTTACTTAATATCATTATGAGTCATCTTTCTCAAGATTTTGCTACAGTTTTTGTAAAGAAGAATATGACAGATCTATCAAAAACAATGTAGTTACGAGCGTATCTAAAAGCTCTTCCAAAATCATGAATTGCAGAAAGGTTAATGCGATTTGGAACTATACTAAGAGGTACACATGAAAATTGGAGCAAATATGCAATGACCATATTTGCAGCAGATATGCAATGGCCATATTTTCATAAATTAATGCTCAGTAAAAGTCTTGTAGATCAAGGGGAAGTAACGAAATGCAGACATAAAAATTTCATTCATAATCCTCATATTGTAGAACAATATTTTCATTTATTCGATACAATGTTCCGAGATGAAATTTTTGAGCATTTTCATCAAGCTACAGATTTTTGGTGTCGCTATGAATGCTAACATCATGGATCTCCACACGCACAGGGATTTCTATGGTTAAAAAATACTCCTAACATGGACACTTTGAATTGGGATGATCCTCCATAGGTTAGGCTTGCTAAAGAATATTCTGATAGATGTGTACATGCAATGAATCCATGTGATCGACATCAAAGAAATATTCAGATTAGGTTCAATGTTGATGACCACCCTTTCTTAAAGGACACACAACAAATATTTCAATCTGAACCTATGGTCGATTATGAAGAACTTCTGAATTATGTTGAGCATCACATCACCTGCAATGAGAAATCTTTCCTACACAAGAAGGTGGGAAGATTGGTTTGTCTATATAAGTCACCATGGGATTTATGCAATCATTCAAAATTCTATGTTGATGATAACGAAGAAAAAAGTATGAACTAAGAAGAAATGAAGATAGATTGAATAAACATAATTATGAAACATTAATGATGTGGAGGGCCAATATAGAATGGCAACCTGATCTTTCAACACATGTG
Organism: Pinus taeda; assembly: GCA_000404065.3. Taxonomy (NCBI): domain Eukaryota; kingdom Viridiplantae; phylum Streptophyta; class Pinopsida; order Pinales; family Pinaceae; genus Pinus; species Pinus taeda. The sequence continues at coordinate 110,499 of APFE031497837.1, forward strand.
GTCATTAATTACATAACAAAATATGCTGCAAAGTCTGAAAAAAGATCAGAAACATTTCATTGATAACTGAGGGCATGGATATCAAGTTATGTTTTTATAGTTAGAAAACAAAGAGTATTGGATGCATTATTATATGATTCAAAATGATCCATATTATTGCAATGTTCATGTTGATTATAATGGGCTCGATGAGTCACTTCAAATTTCAACAAATGTATCAAATATGATTAATTATGTTACTTTACCATAGATAGACAATGTCACTGAATTTGCAGTGTTGGAGGGAAAATCCAAGATTGATGATGTATTAGAACGCCTAATGCACCTTCTTTTGTGGAAAAGCCTCCAAATCTACCATGAGAGATTGAACTTATTTTATCTTGGGAAAATAACCCTAATGTAGAGGAACATGACCATAACGCTTTAAATACTTCTTACTTAATATCATTATGAGACATCATGCTCAAGATTCTTCTGGAGCTTTTGTAAAGAAGAATATGACAGATCTACTGACAACAATGGAGGAGTTACGAGAGCATCTAAAAAATATTCCAGAATCATGACTTGTAGAAATGGTAATGCGATTTTGGACCTATACTAAGAGGTACACGTGAATATTGGAGCAAATGTTGTGTTGATCTCTCTGACTGGATTCAAAAGATTGGATGTCCAACAATATTATTCACATTAAGTGCAACAGATATGCAATGGCCATATTTCCATAAATTAATGTCTGGTAAAATTCTTGTAGATCCAGGGGAAGCAATGAAACAAAGACGTCAAATTTAATTGATAATCCTCATATTATAGCACAATATATGCATTTAAGCACTACAATGTTCGGAGATGAATTTTTTGAGCATTTTCATCAAGCTACATATTTTTGGTGTCACTATGAATGGAAACATAGTGGATCTCCACACCTGCATGAATTTATAAGGTTAAAAAATACTCCTAACATGGACACTTTCAATTGGGATGATCCTCCACACGTTAGGCTTGCTAAAGAACATTTTGATAGATGTGTACATGCAATGAATCCACTTGATCGACATCAAAGAAATATTTAGGTTAGGCTCAATGTTGATGGCCACCCTTGCTTAGAGGAAACGCAACAAATATTTCAATCTGATTCTATGATTGATTATGAAGAACTTTTGAATTGTGTTGAGGGTCACATCATTTGCAATGAGAAAACTTTCCTACACAAGAAGGTGGGAAGATTGGTTTGTCAATATAAGGCACCATGGGATTTATGCGATCATTCAAAACTTTATCTTGATCAGAATTGAGAAAAAAAGTATGAACCAAGAAGAAATGATGATATATTGAATACACATAATCCTGAAACATTAATGATGTGGAGGGATAATATATATTGGCAACTTGATCTTTCAAAGCTTGTGGTCATTAATTACATAAAAGAATACGCTGCAAAGTCTGAAAAAGGATCAGAAACATTTCATGATATGTTGATGTGTGTTTCCTTTATTCAAAATCCAAATAAACCAACAACATGTGCATATAAGAGTTTGTTATGTGAATCCATTGTTGACGGAGATATAGATGCACAAGAGACATGCCATTTGCTTTTAGAGCTTCCTCTAAATGTTGGTTTGAATCTTTTCAAATAAGTGTGTGTTGATACATATGACAAAGACAATGATAATTCTCTTATTGATCCATATACCAAGTGACCTACCAATATTGAACACCTTCCATTGATAGATGTGGCAAAATCCTCATCATACAACAAAAGTCAACCTGGGGATAAATGGAGAGAGCGAAAGAATGCAGCTATTGTACAAGTTTTTCCTCATTATAATTAAATTCCTAATCATGAAGATGACAAGTTTGTAGAATTTTGTTGGTCGAAGTTGACATTATAAAAGACCTTTCGTGACCTCCGTAGAGATATAGGTCACATAAGTGAGGAAATAATGCATAACTAGGAAAACTTTCGATACAATCCATGGCATGTTGATTGTAATCCATTACCTCCAATTCAAACAGTTGAATTTGATGAAATAGAAGTTCCAAATCCACCTACAAATTCTAGGAAAAATGAGTGGGAGATCATTTGTGGATTATATAAGAATAAATTTATAAATTATAATGAGATTGAGATGCTTGGACATAAGGACTGTGATGTTATGCATAATTGGGGAAAAAATTGTCTGGGTGAGGAAACTTCTAATTGTGCTAGTCATTTCATATCTCAAAAGAAAAAGTATAATACAATTCATACTAACCAACATTCGAAGTTTGGGAGTTAAACAAAGAATAACATTTGATATTATCCTTGACCATTATAGATGAGGGGTTGATCATTTACTTATGATAATACCAAGAAGTTAAACAATGAATATCATTTGATATTATCCTTGACCATTATAAATGTTGATACTTTACTTATGATAATACAAGGAAATGCTACTTATGATATACAAGGAAATGCAGGTACATGAAAGTCTTATTTGATTGGAGCTACTAGAAAGGCCCTTGATATTGAGGCTCTTCCCGAGAAGAGCCCACTACTTATTTTAGCTCCTACAAGGGTTGCAACTTTTAACATATCTTGAACAACAATTCATTTTGCACTTCAAATCCCAATAAAAGATGTAATATGTCTTTGGGGACCGGGTTTAATGACCTTGTAAGATGAATTGAAGCATGTCAAATATATCCTAATAAATGAAATGAGTTTCATTGGAAGAAATTTGCTAAAAAACATTGACTCTAGACTTCAGCAAGCTTTCACAAAAAATGCTTACACTTTCTTTGGTGGGAGGTAGTTATATTGGTTGGTGACTTGGGACAATTGCCACCTATTATTGATAAACTTATATATGCATTTGAAGGTCTCATAAAAGAATTATGGAATTCATTCACAAAAGTTGTGACCCTTGACACTACTTTTCGGCAAGATGGACAAAGCAATGAGCAAAAAATGTTTTTGTAATTTGTTGATGAATGTTAGAGATGCAAATCCAACTGTGGAAGATTGGAAGTTACTCATGACTTGTACAAATAGATCCTTAGATTCTTCCACAAAAGAGCCTTTTGATAAGGAAATACATTTGTTTGCAACAAATGATGATGTAAAAAATAATAATAAGCTTTGTTTACAAAATCATAATAAGGGTTATTTACAAAACTTGAATTTAGATATCGAGCAAATTTTGTGTTACAACGCACAACTAGAACTAGCATATATCCATCTTAACTCCGGATCTATTAAGGGCCGAGAGAGATCAAATCTCTCTAGGTGCAAACATTTCCTCAAGTTTTTCCCTCAATTATCAAGAATACAACTAATTTTATATCAATTGTTGCATGAATTTATTCACTAATTTTCTAATTTTCAATAAAAAAACCCCATACCTTAGAACATTCACAAGAAGGGAAGGAACAAAGTCAACCACAAAGCTACTTGACACTAACATCAAGCTCTCTTGCTAACAAAAACCCTAAATCTTCTACTTCCCGTATACATTGTCAATCTAAAGAACAATATAACCATGAAAACAAAAACTTTCTCCAATCTCCAAAAACACCCTTTAAAAAAGAAGATGCTCCTTTAAAAAGGAAAACAAGTTAAAATATCAAAGAAAAATAACTCCTCCCATCACTAAAACAACATTACTAAAATGGAAAATATTTCTCTTTCAACACTGCACACCTTTCACGGAGAAAATCCAATTACCTTCCTTTTTTACTTCAATGCCCTACATTGCTTTCAAAAGTATAGACACAGATACACCAAGTGGAAAATATATTCCACACATGGGTAATTTTATAACAAGGGAACACAAGCTGGAATCTTAACTGGTGAAATAAAGGGAATAATAAAAGGCTAAAAATGAGTCAATTTGAAGGGTAAATTCCCTTTCTCTCTTCATTCAATTCAACTTCGAGAATCTCCCAATCCTAGAATTCATCTTCTACGTACTCAGGGTAAATGCCCTTTCTCTCTTCATTCAATTCAACTTCGAGAATCTCCCAATCCTGGAATTCATATTCTACGTACTCATTTAATTCAGCTTCGAGAATCTCCCAATCTTGGGATTCATCTTCTACGTACTCATTTAATTCAGCTTCGAGAATCTCCCAATCCTCGAATTCATCTTCTACGAACTCACAGTAAACGCCCTTTCTCTCTTAAATTAGAAAGGACCTATTAATGGAATAGGAAATTTCTCATTCTTTCTCTCTCCGTAAATCTATGGTGCTAAAAAAAATTATTGAACATGCATATTGAGATATTTTATTTATACCTCACATTAATTTTTTTTATTATTGATATTTTTTAAATATTACATATTTAGAATGGAATAAATGACAATGGAAAGTGAAAATATAAGAAAAGAAAAATGATTTAAATTAGTTTATTTTTATCTTTGTAAAATTGATAGAAAAATGTGTTACTTAATATGGAATTTTTATGTATGGTTGACACTAATTTTTTGTTATTAATATATTTTTATTTTACAAATTGAATGTCAACTGAATCTAAAATTAATTATACATCATATAATATCAATAATAATATTTTTACGTGCCATCTATTAACTCCATATTAAGTCAATTAAGTAGTGAAGAAGTACATATCTCCCTCATACTAAGAAGTCAAATTATTTTTTTCTTTTAATTAATTTATTTCTCCAAATAATGTTGATGTAAAATTAAGGTGAAATTTGAAGCATTTTATTTTTGGGAACATTGGTTTGTTTTGTTATTACTATTTCAAATTTGTTAATGTAAAGTATTATTTTATTATTTTTAAATATAACGTTAGGTGACAACACCTCCCTCATAATGTGAGTCCATGTTTGTGTTTGTAACTCTGAATGAATTTCTTTTGCATTAAGAGAAAACATGGATATATACAAGGAGAGGGAGACCATTGGGATTCATCTTCTAATGTCTCTTTATTTTTTTGTTTACAATATTTACATGAATTTCTCAATCCCTTGGGATTAGCTGTCAAAATTCCACGCCTTAATCTGAAGGGATATTGGTGAGTCCAAGCATCATTCTGAATCTTTCAAACTTTCCACTTCCAACCGCTTTGGTGAAGATGTATGCAATCTACTCAATTGTGAAACAATTTCATAGGTAGATAGTCTTGGTCTCAACTTGATGTTGAATCAACTGATACTTTGTATTGAAGTGCTTGGTTTGATCATGGAAATTTGGGTTCTTTGCCAAATTTATTGCAGAAGTGTTGTCAATCAAAAGAGGAGTTGAATGCACTTGTTTCTCCTGCAAATCTTCCATAATTTTCCAGAGCCATACAATTTCCTTTGTTGCTTCAGGTGTTGGCACATATTTTGCCTCAATTTTGGAACCTGGTGGAACTGATTATTTTTTTGACCTCCAGGAGACAACTCCTAATCCAAAATTCATAGCATAATCTAAAGTAGATACACCAGTTTCTTTATCTCCATCAAAATGTAAATCAGAGTATCTAATCAAGATGAAGTCATCCACTTGTGTATACATGAACCCAAAGCCTTGAGTTCCCTTTAAGTACTTTAGAAGTCTTTGTGCAGTAGACCAATGACCCTCACAAGGCTTTTAAATCAACTTATATAGGATTCCAACAACAAATGTATGTACAATTTAGTAGTATTCAGGTAGTTAAGACCTCATATGAGTTGTCAGTACTTTGTTGCATCCTATAATTCTTTTCCTTCAGTGGACGTGAGCTTTAAATTATGTTCCGTTGGCGTAGTCAAAGGATTGCACTCAACCATGCCAAATTTTTTCAACAAGTCTCCAATGTACTTCTTTTGAGAGAGGAATATAAACTTCAGATGTTAGGTTACTTCAATACAAGGATAGTAGTGAACATATCTCAAATTTATCATTGCAAAACCTTTCCTCAAATCCTTCTTCATCGATGCAATGAAATTTTCATTTTTCCATGTTATCAGAAGATCATCTACATACACCACGAGATATACCATTGTTTTTCCAACTTTATTTACAAATAGACTTGCATCATCAAGATCATAGTGTGTGAAATTGAGTTTCAGAAGATGCTCGGTCAATTTCGCATAAGAGGCTCGCGGTGCTTGTTTAAGGTCAAACAAGGATTTGACAAGCTTGCATACTTTGTGATCTTGACCCTTCACAAAAAATCCTTTTGGTTGAGATATAAAATTATTATATTTCATATCTCCATTCAAGAAATCTGTTTTTACATCCATTTGATGGACTTTCCAACCATTTTGATCTTCCAAGGAAAATATAGTATGGATGGAAGCCCATTTTGTTGTGGGGGAAAAGTATCCTCATAATTGGTCCCTTCCTTTTGTGATTTTTTTTTTCCACGAGCCTAAATTAATGCTTTTCAAGTGAGAGATATGATGTAACATCATCCTCCCAAATCTACCCAAGTACCCGAACAACAAAGATAAACATGCAACGAGAGGCTACTATGATTGGATTCAACCTCATATGTGACCTTAAGGAAATGGAATCAACAGAAACATAACATATAGACCTTCCACATCAGCTACAAGACCCCTAAGAACCATACTAACACTTGAGGCAGTCTACCCCTAGGTCCCACTTATTTTTTTTATCACTTTCCCTCTCGACGCTCTGACAGGCTTGCAAAACAACATCCAGGGAATCTAGTGTCCAATTTTATGTCAGCATCCCTAGGATTTGAACCTCCTTTTCCAGCCTAGAGCCTAGGTCACTGCGCAAAATTAAATGATATCTTAAGACTAGTAAAATAACAGGGAAACAATGATGATAAGGAATTACTTCAACAAGTCCTTCACTAGACCCCTACTAGCCACGATAAGCATTTCGTCAAACATATCACCAACATGTAATCTATAGGTGTAAACAACAGAATTAAGCATAGGGATCTCATACTTATCTCAGAATCACTCAGAACCATTGTTCCTTCATGTCATTTTTTACATTATCATCTATTAGGTCATAGATACATTGTCCATTCATTTACAAGTAAAAAAATACTAAGAGCCATACATAGCTGTTGAAAAAAACATATATATAACCAACATAGTAACAACAGAAATACCATAAATATCAGACATAAAATTGACATATAAACTAGTACATTTACACATGAAAACCAACAGAATCAATTTCTCGTTAATGATTGCAAAAACCAGCCAAATATGGGACTACCACATTCCACCCAGCTATAGATTGGCTAAGCCAAGTCTCTCTTCAGCCAATGACCCCCGTGCCATATTCCAAGCATGGATGACTTTGTGTGATGTTTCCATTGATACCATTTCCTTAAGGTCAAACAGAAGGTCAAATTCAATCATAGTAGCCTCTCCTCTCATGTTTACCCTGGTTGGCTAGTTACTTGCATAGATGTGAGAGGAGGGTGTTACAAAGTGGTATCAGAGCATGGTTCACCCCTTGCACTGGATGGGCGGTGTGTGTTGGTCATGCACGCATATCAATTATGTGTGTGTCCCTTACACTTGCATTCCATGTGCTTCTTTCATTTGATTGATGGTTGATTATGGTCGTAGTAATGTTGCCAACAAGAATTTGATGTTCATTGTGTGAAATGCATTTGTCATGAGTATGTGATTTGTTAAATATTGTTACATGTTGCTTACTAGTTGATTTTATGTCACATACTTACATCCTTGTATGTTAGGTTACATTCTTGAATATTTTGATTACATGTATCAGTCTTGTAGGTTGATTACAAGAATTGATCGTTAATGCTAGATTACATGCATTTATGTGTATGTGTAGTTAGTTAGGCATTTCTTATACATATTGTTGGTTTCATCTAGCAATGTGTACAATGGAGTAATGTTTTTTGTCATGCATGAGATCATAACATGCATTTTTGATATGGCCTTGCATTGATGACCAGACCTTAACTAGAGTGATGTTTGTGTTGATACATTTATTTGTGTATACCTATATGCAGTTATGATTATGTTATACATGTATCACATTGATTTGGTGATCTTGTAGACAAGGTATATTCCTCAGCTATAATAAGGTATGTTGATTTATTATGATTTGGTTTATCTGACATATTATTCATTGCAAGAAAAATATCAAATGGCTACCAAGGTGGTAGACTACATAGAATCTCCCTATGCATCAGATGAGTAGTGTGCTGCAGGGCACACTTATGAGTTGGCAAATACATTGAGGAACTTGAAGTAAGAGATTAGGAGTTGTAAGATAGATAATGATTGGACCATATAGGTACAAGAGTTTTTCATACTTGCAACATCAAGCGCCGCTTCGAATCAGCCATGGACAGGAGGAAAAAACTAATGGGGCATATGGTAGTAGGTCTCCTGGTAGACAAAGATCAGATAAATTTGATAAAATGAGAGATGGCAGGTTGTTGGACACTCCAGATAGGAGCGGCGATGAGTACAGGTATTATTCTAGTTCTAGTATTGTTAGACATCATGATCGTCATCATTATCATCCTTACAAGATGAGTGACAAGGGGATACTTACCAGATGAATTTAAGAAATAAAACCACCTACTTTTAACGGATATGTGAAAAAGTTGGAAGATGAAGAGGATTGGATACTTGGGATGAAAAAAATCTTTGAGTTTCATGAGTACATAGATAACATGAAGGCCATAATAACTATATTCAGCTTGAACAATAAAGCAGATATCTAGTCGGAAGATGTTAAGCAAGTAAGAGACACCAGGACAGATGACCTGAGTTGGCGGAGTTCAAAAGGATTTTTAGGAAGAACTACTTGTTAGAGAGGTACTATGACAATAAGGCTAAAGGATTCTATGACCTAAAGATTGGATCAATGATAGACGAAGAGCACACAACCAAGTTTCTGGAGCTATTGAGGTATGTACCATATCTTACTGATGAGAAGGATAAGGTTTAATGATTTTCCAATGGTTTTCCATTAGCATTTAGAGATCGGATTCAGTATGATGAGTCTCAGTCACTTGAGGAATTTATTGGGAAATTGAAGCATTTATAGGAACAATTAAAGCATTAGAATGAATCTCAGCAAGGATGGTAGGGAAAAGATAAAGGTAAAGGTAAGTGGGAACCTAAGAGAAAAAGGCCTCGGCATGTAGATGAAAAGACAATGTGGCACCACAAAATAATTTTGATGCTGCTAGACAGTGACATGAGTCACAATAGTAACATAGAAGTCACATAGGAGGTCAAATCCAATCACAGTAGCCTCTCATCTCATGATGACCCCGGTTGGCTAGTTACATGGGTAGGTGTGGGAGGAGGGTTCTACATCCATGTATTTAATTATAGGTTTTCCAAGTATATCTAAATGACATGATTCCATCATGTTTGTGGTGGAAAGGTTGACAAAAGTAGCACACTTCATTCCAGTGCAATCTACTAATTCGTCTAGTGAGGTAGCACAAGTCTTCATCAGAGATATAGTGAGATTTCATAGTGTTTAAAAGAATATTGTTTTGAAGAAAGATGCCAATTTCACTTCCAAGTTCTAGAAAGAGTTATTTTCAGGGTTGGGTACAGATTTGGCCTTCGGCACAACTTATCATCTGCATACAGATGGACAAACAAAGAGGCTCCACATGATGTTGGAGGATATGTTGACAATGTATGTAATGCATCAGTACGGAAGTGGGAAGGGTATCTTCTACCTGTTGAGTTTTCTTACAACAATGGGTATCAGGTGTCACTGGGATGAGTCTGTTTGAGGCACTTTATGGATAGAGTTTTAATACTCCCATCAGCTGGAGTGATCTAGCGAATAGGTTATTGATGGGACTAGAAGTGTTGGTAGACTTGGAACATGAAATTCAAGTTATAAAGAAGAATCTAAAGGTAGAATAGGACATACAAAAGAGTTATGCAGATCAACACAGGGCATTTAAGGAGTTTCGGGTTGGGAAACATGTGTATTTGTGCATCAATCCCAAGAAGATCTCCCTGAGGATTGGGCCATCTGCGAATCTAGCACCTCAGTATTGTAGGCCTTTTGAGATCCTTGAGAGGATTGGACCGGTGGCCTATCGACTTGCAATACCTCCGACAATGAAAGTCCAAGATGTTTTCCATATTTCATTGCTTAAAATATATGTAAAGGATGTTAAGCATGTTATTGATTGGTCTACATTGCAGGTGGATTCAAAAGGAGAATTCTAGCTGGAACCTTAGTGAATTTTGCGGAGAAATATGCTCATGCTCTGGAACTAAGAAGCCGATCAGGTTAAAGTGCAGTGGAAGCACTTTGGACATGATGAACCTACATGGGAGATGGTTGATCAGATACAAACAATGTATCCTTCCTTATTTTACGGTTGAGGTAAAGCAGATTTGGCATATGTATATATGTATATGGATGTAAATATTGCCATGAGAAATATTATAAAGCTCCAATAAGTGGTGTGGTTGTCTTGTCGTTATGTTTGTCTTCATGGTATTTCTTTTCAGCAGGTTGTTCATTGTAAATACTACATTGAGCTAAGTTATAATGTTCCATGGGCAGTATGTTTTGTTTTTCAGCTATTTTGCTGGTTGTAGGTGTCATTGAACACCGAGGATGGTGTTCCCCTAAAGGGAAGGGGTTTGTAATAGCCCTAGGTTAAAAATCCATGTAATAAAGTTAATAAAGGCAAAATAATACCAAGGTCATGAGACATGTATTCCAAGCTAAATTCTAGGAGAAACATCCTATTGGGTGTTCATTTGGTTTATTATGGCTAAAGGGAAATTGGCAAAGGAAATTACGAAGGCTTCAGAAAGGAAATGGGAAAGGCTTTGCAAAGGAAAACTAGAAATAATTGGCCCATTAATTATGAAAATAATGAAAAAATGGAGAATAGGAAGGTGAAAGGCCACATGTTGCATGTGAGGAGGAAAATTAATGAAAAATAATGGAAATTGAAGAAAATAAAGGCCTTTTCCCCTTACTGTTTATCATTTTTTAGAGTTTCATCAAGTTCTGGGCATATGTCGATCCTAGCCATAAAAAAGTGGCTTAGATCTCAGGGTCGCTGGCACAGAACAGAGTGGAAAAGTCTACAGTTACTGGGATGCAGGCTAAGTTAACTCAGGGCTTGGGCACCTAGACTAGTTTGTGGGTCTTGTGGCTCTTGAGGAACGTCAATTTGGTTTTGGTTCGTCAGTTCCACTTCCTTAAAGTGATATAGGAGGTTGAATCATATCATAGTACCCTGGTGGACCGATAAGCTTGGGTAAGTGTGGTAAGAGGGTGTTACATTGTGAGTGATTGACTTGACTTTTGTGATCCTATATGTAAACTCCAGGTTTTGAAGTTAATATAATTCACCCCATAAAATAAAAACTCATTAAATTGACCACGAATCATCATAGTTGTATAAATTACCTTTTAAGTTGTCATTTTGCCATTTTAATTAGGGTTAAGTGGTCATTCTACCATTTTTAGTGGAGAATGGATCATCTATTATGTTTCTTTAGATCATCGAGTAGCTCCAAACCAATTACAAGGGAAAACCATTGAAACATAAACACAATTTTCATCCTTGATACCACTTATAAAAGATTCATGGGAAAACGTGTCTAACATGCCTTTTGTGAAGAAAGCTAATTACTTGAAAGCAGTGATGTAGTGTTTAGTTTTACTTGATTGTTTAAGCTTGGTCAAATGGCCCAAATGGTGACTATCAATGTCAAATAATTCATAAAGATCAAAAAATCAAGTCCAAGAAGTACATCCATGGTGGGAATTCTTGTTCCATTGCCAATATTACCCACACTCTAGATCTAAATATAGGACACCCATGCAAATGCAAGGCCAACAAATGTATTCAAATCTACTTTAGGAAGGCGTGGATATCAAGAAAAGGAGTAAAAATGGGATGATGAAACACCTTCATGGTGTAGTGTTTTCTCATGGGAATTGGGGCCCTTGGGTTTATCAACTAAGTAAATCTTAGAATTAATGGTAACTAAAGAGGAAGTGATGTAATAGAGGACCCTACAGACAAAGTTTTTCCTTATATTATAGCTCTTTAATATACTACTAAGTTTGAAGAGTAGTACTCAAACCAATATCTTGAAGCTTCAACCAAGGAGGATTAACCATACCCTTAGATGCACTACCCAATTACCATGGAACATAAGAGTATTTTTCTAAATGTTATTATCAATGCCACAATAACAATCAAGAATTCATGTGGTTAATCTAACATTTGTTTCAAGGTACCTATATGGCTTCTAATATACTCTAAGCTATGTGGAAGTGAGATTCCATGTACAAGTGTTATTTAATGTGATATTACTTAAACGTGTACTAACATGTCTACCCATAAAACCCAAAAAAAATGTCAATTAATGCCTCAAAATTTTCTCTAAAGGTTTCATGTCCGAATTTGCCAAACTAAGTCCTATTGATAAAGGCAATCCTGTGAGCTAATTCCTGCACTTTTTCCACCATGAAAAGATCGATATGGATGAAAAACAACATAATTATCCAATCTGATTACCTAATTGATTACTTGCTAAGGTAATTAGAAGTAATTGAAAAGGAAATCATCTTTTGTGACACTGTCAAGGATTTATCAAGAGTACAATTAGTTTTATATCAATTTTTGTGTGAATTTATTCACTAATTTTCAATAAAAACCATCATACTGTAGAACACTCACAAGAAGGAAAGGAACAAAGTCAACCACACAGCTACTTGACACTAACATTAAGCTCTCTTGCTAACAAAAATCCTAAATCTTCTACTTCCACTATACGGTGTCAATCTAAAGAACAATATAACCATGAAAACAACAACTTTCTCAAATCTCCAAGGACACCCTCAAAAGAAGATGATAGTCCTTTAAAAAGGAAGGCACATCAAAATATCAAATAATAATAACCCTTCCCCATCAAAAAACAACCTTGACGCTAAAATGAAAAATATTTATCATTCATCACTATCCACCTTTCATGGTCTATCTAAACAAAATCCAATTAGCTTCCTTTTTTACTTCAATATCCTACATTACTTTCAAAAGATATGGATACAGATACACCAAGTGGAACTACCTCACCATCATCAATAGAATTAGGTTTTACCACAATCCTCACTGGATCACTAGGCCATAAAAAATCATGGATGCCACCAGATTTCTCCACCTACCCCATGAGGAATTTTCCTATCTGCTAGTCTCTAGGCTTTACCGAAATCTACATTTTGATCTAGGGATCACTAGGCCATAATCGATACACCACCCTTCAGGCTTTACCGTATATCCCACCATTCACCAGCAAGGATTCCTAGGCCTGATCAAGAGTAACCACCTAAGTATTTACCGTATATCTCATGATTCACTAGTTGAGGATTCCTAGTCCCACCGAGGCACACAATACCCAACTTTACCGCAACCCATAGTCCGGGTTATGGGTCACTAGGTGAGTGGATTTACCACAATCCAATTCAAGGATCACTAGGACATGCATTTTTTAATTCAGAAATCCACTTCACTCATCTTCAAATCCATTCAGTAATCTAGCTCAACCTAAACACAAGAACCCCATCACATCATGGCTATCTAGAAATGGCAAAGCAAGGTTGGAGAACACTCTCACACCTGGAAAAACCCATGTCCAAAATAAAAAGAGAACTAAGAACACACATGCATAACCATACATTCTGAATATAGCAAGGAAATCACACATGTTTTTGGCTTGAGGGGGCTTAAATCCAAGTTCAGAGTTAACTATGCTAACCAACAAAACCCTACACTATTGGCCCTTTCGGCAATAACCCGCTTAGCACAGACTACATTCTCACTCGAGGCAGTATTGGGGGATGCTAGAACCAGGTTTCTACATCTAGAAGTCTATGTGATGTAGTAGCGAGGCATTCCTTTAATCTAGGGCCTGATCTAACATTCAGAAACTGTTATCTTCAAAATCTCATACTTAAAGTGATTTCTAGTTAAATAGATCTATGAGCTTTACCTAATTATTCTAGCATACAATAGTTATCATACAAATGTAGATTTGGATCTCTGCGATGCAATTAAAATAATATTACAAAGAATCAAATCATAACTGAGCATAAATACAGAAACATATAACTATGCAAAGAACACACATAATTGCTTCAAATATGCTTTATTACTTCAGATCTTCAATGAATACACTTCTTTTGACCCTGCGCACATAGTGGCAGGGGCTCACACACTCATCTAGGGACTTACTAAAGTCTCTATGCACTCAACTATAGGAGCCTTCCCCTTCGCTAGAACACAAAATTACAGACAAAATAGACTCAAGTTCTCATTCATCGACTGACTTTATAATTACTCCTAGATGACTTCCTTTTATAGATTTTCCATTACATTACCATGGTCTACGAACCATGGGTGAAGCTCATTACTTAATCAAAACAACCCATACCTTTACAAATTAAGGGGCTTTGGCCTTCCTAAAAGCCCCTTTGACTCTTAACATTTTGCATGCTCCTCTTCTCAAAATGCAGACTTTACAATATTACATCAAAATTGAGACAAACTTAGACCTGGGGGACCCCATCCCAATAGTCCCCCAATATAAAGAAGTGACTTTTCCCACGTCACTCTATCGATATGTCCTTGGTACATGCTTTAAGGTTGTTGAACTTTATCTTCAATGCTTGAAGCTTTGTTGTGCACTGCGTGGCATCCTGTCGAACCTCCTCAACCAATTTCTCAATAGTTGGTCCGTAGACTGCTAAGCCAATGGTCCTCTACATCTATTGCATGCCTTTCAGTTTTCTCTAGCAATGTAAACTTTGAAACGGGAACTATAAACTCAAAGCGGGAACTCTAGACAAAAAAACCCCGAAAAAAACGTCAAAAGCTGTGCTAAAAACGAAAAGTGTGTATACTGGAATGATGGCTTTTTTTTTTAGGGTCAATTTTGAACATGTTTTAAAAATGGTAGCGAAAATGAAATGTTCGTGCAAAAAGCACCTTGAAAACGAAAAAGTGGTGATACTGGAACAATGATGTTTTTTTAGGGTCAATTTTCAACATTTTTAAAAAATGCTAGTAAAACCGAATTTTTATGTGCCAAAAAAAGTTGTTTATGAGGAAAAAACACACCAATGTTTTTGGTAGAATAACATTTTTCTTTCCTAAGTATAAATTCAACATGTTTTCAACCATAACATGCTAGATACAAAAGAAATTGGAAATTTTTCAACCATTAAATTAGAAAACCATGACGTTATGAACAAATTACATGACTAAATGAATTCAAATGTCATTATTTGTATATTAAATGAAACATACATTATATCTCTAATTTAATGTTGCAATGTAGATATTTTAAACAGTAAAAACTATCATAATTAAGACATATAATCCAACAACATAAAAATGACTCATAACTTCTCATTTAACACCATATGGAAATCAAAAATTTTATTTCAAGAGACGATGCAAACATCTGTTATATAAATTGTCTTAAACAATTATTCAAAATCACCCATATTTTCTTGCACACCATCAGAATTCACATCTTCAAATGAGTGACTGGATATTGACGAAGATGTTCCATATTCTTCTCTTTCATCAACTAGTGTCCCATCTGAGTCCAAATGCATGCCCACCATTTCAGGTTTCAAAATTCTTCTAGATCTACGACTAGTTTCAGCAGACTCCCATCTCAACACTATTCCTTCTGGTAAAAAACTTTTCAGAATATCTTTCGTCTTGAAATGAAGAGATCCTCTCTTTTTTAAATTGAAGTCATAAACAAGTATGTCAGCATCCCCCAATTTTAAGATGTTTGTGCGGCGACGATTTATATTTGTACCCTTTCTTTTTCTCTTTCCGCCATTTTTTTCTTTCAACTACCATCTCTGGCTTATACACACCATTTAATGGGTGTGTATTTGTGGCATAGCAATGTACTTCAACACCTGTAACATCCTCATTTTCTGTAAAAACCTTTATAACTTTAGCAACCCAGAATGGATAGCCATTGGGATCTCCATCTGCTAGCACTGCGCTCATGCAACCCTCCTTAATATCCTATACTGAACCCCTGTAAAGGTCTTCCATCACTTCACGTTGCGCACGAGGTCTTCTGGAACCAATATACATCTCTCTTTCCTCTGCCTGTGAAGAATTAATAATGCCTTGAGATTGTTGTTGTTCAACAATGTTTATTTCCTCATGTTCATTCGACACATTTTATGGCCAAATAAAAGGATTTTTCAAAGGTATATCTTCATTTGTTGTTGTTGAAATGATATCACTTTGATTATTGGAAAATGACTCCCACCAAACTGAATCAGCAATGTCAAAGTACTCATATGTATATCTAATACATTTTTTAATTTCTTCTAGGCAATAAAAATAATTTATATCTCTATTCGTGTTGTGTGCATTATGAACTTCACCAAATGATCATAATAACAATATTTTTGATGCAAATATTGGATGATCTAGAATGAATTTCAAAAATTCCAAACCTGATGACGATGCCCATTCTGCATTAGTTGAATAATTCTTACCCCATATTAGTGTTTTCGCATCAATTTTTTTGATACAAAATTGATGTTGGAAGCTAATGTCATTAAGCTATTCAATGCATTTCCCCTCACCATGCGATCCCAGAATAAACCTTCGCATGTCAATAGTTTCTTCCAACACATCAAAAGTAGGCCCTGACATGTATGATTTCTTAACACATTCAATTAATGATGGAAAGCTCCCAACATCCTTCCTCCTCAATGTGATTGAAAAATGACTGAACATCTGATCAATATGGTCATGAGTGTGCCCAACAAGAAGGAAACCAGCCTTTACCTTCTGAAAAATTCTCAATTGCACAAGCATTTTAAGATATCCAAAAACAACCTGATTTATGTTTTCACGGCAAGTGTTGTCCAATTGTAGATACAAAAATTCAAGAATATTACCAGACCAATTTGAAAGCACATCATGAATTATCGTTATGGTCAGATTTGCATCATTATGAATATTTGGAGCTGTTAACTACACCCTTTGCAACATTTTCCCATTGAAGACCATACAACTGACCAAGTGATACTGGATAAAATTTTCCTCCTGTAAATTTTTGGGTGTGCAAACAAAATGTGGTAAAAGTGTTTTCTTCTGGTCCATACCATCAATTATCAAACCCAAATATTAATTTGGATTATCATAACACTTCCTTCGGTGCTTGTACAACTTTTTCCCTTCACTTGTTTGTTGTTTGCGATGCTCCTGAAGTTCTTTGACAATTGAACCTACACAACATAAAAGAAAACCATTAAGAAATATGTTTTAATAGTTGATGACTATAGAATTTTAAAAGTTTATGAATTCTTACCTCTTTCTAACCCTTCACATTTGTCCCTTTTTTATTTAAGAGAATCACATGTACTACAAATCCCCATCCTTGTCTTCTTAAGAATACTGACATTGTTGAATTCTTTCTTCCATACCTTCACAAAATATTGAAATGTAATCAACGGGCCATGTCCCTCAGCATCTTGTGCATATTCTTTATATAAGTTGTAGATTTCTCATCCATGACATTGCAATATTTGATAATGGCCCAAATTGTCTTTTACGATGTACTTCTGAATAAAATGTGGGATCCTTTTCCAAATTTTCTTGAATTCTCGAGAGACGAAAATTCATAATCAAATGAAACATTTTGAAAGCCTTTCTACCGATAAATAAAGACCCAATATGATAATCATACATTGACAATGTAGATTGCATGCACCCAACTAGAACTTCTTCTCTTTAGATATTCTATTCTACCCCTTGTATAACTTCTTCTCGTTAGATATTCTATTCTACCCCTTGTATAACTACAACATCTTGCATTGATACGTAAAGGTCTGCTCCTACTCCTCAATACAATATTTCTTAGCAACATCTCCATCATTGGATCATCATTTGTATAAGGATTTTCATCATCATTAAGAGGAATGTTATCTACACTATGATCAGCTATGTTTTTCAAACATTGACTTCATCTTCCCCTTCTTTGGTACTACTGTCATGCTATACAAAGCGAAACTTCACTATCAGGAGAATTCATCCCTTTCAAATAGAAGAGGTTGAATGATACAAATGCAGAGTCTCCTAAAGATATTATA
Organism: Pinus taeda; assembly: GCA_000404065.3. Classification (NCBI taxonomy): domain Eukaryota; kingdom Viridiplantae; phylum Streptophyta; class Pinopsida; order Pinales; family Pinaceae; genus Pinus; species Pinus taeda. The sequence continues at coordinate 128,592 of APFE031497837.1, forward strand.
TAGCTTAGAGAATGAAATCTTCCCTCCAAAAGGTTTCAACAAAATATTTCCCTCCAAAAATTTTGTTAGATTTATTTCCCTTCATTATTTTATTCTACAATTTATTGAAAAATGTAAACTAAATTTTTTTATGAAATAAATCTTTAAAGTTAAAATTGTAAACTAAAACTTTTGCCTAGATTATTTTAATAGTTAAAGTATATAATATTTACTAAACAATTGAATGTTTTTTTTTTTAAATTTTATAATACATTTCGAAACAGATTAATTCCACATTCAAAACGATTCCATAATATTCACTTTATGATAGTTTCCTATATCGCCATAAAAAAATTAACATGTTAGATTTTTTTTTAAACAAATTAATCCCACATTAATCATAGGGTAAAACATCTTCGTAATTTCACCTATATAATGAATTCCATTATCACTATTACTCACATCACATCAAGGTTTTCTAAGGTTCGTTGAAACACTTGGAGTGAATTTATGGAGCAGCTACATTGATATCAACAACATATTCAACGAAGAATTCTCGCAATTGAAAGGTTAGTTAATTTTTTCCCATGCAAATTTTAATATTAAATAAGTTTAATGAAGTAGAATTTTTTTTAAATTAAAACTTTTTGTGGGCCAAATTTACCCACTACATCCGATGTGGCCATGATGGGCCCGGTAAAGCTCACAATGGCTAAACGGGCCTGGTAATGCTGACAGCGACCAAATGAGCCTTTAGGTTAGGGGTGATGGGGATGGTTGGCCCGCCCACCCGCAAGGTGGCAGGGCAATTCTTGGAGTCACCCCACCACTTCATGGACGGGCGGGCCACCGGGGTGGCGTGGGGGGGGCTGCCGCAGCCTCCCCTTGTGCCACCACAACGACCCGCCGATGGTGTGGCAGCCCCCCCCCCTTCCCTGCACCCAAGCAATAGCCTTCCCACCCACGGGGTGGCAGGGCAATTCTCGGAAATGCCCCACCACCCCACAGGTGAGCGGGCCGCCGAGGTGGCGTGGGGGGAGGTTTGTGGGATGCAGGCTTATGGGAATGACTGGAGGGTTCCAGTCACATGGAGGCCTAGTCATGGGAGTTACTAGGGTTTAGTTCAATGAAAGGCTAAGTTAACTCAGGGGTTAGGCACCTGGAGTAGTTGGTTAGCTCCTAGGGGTCTTATGGATCCTAAGGAATGTAAGTCTGGTTTTGGTTCATTGGTTCCACTTCCTTAAGGTGATATAGGAGGTCGAATCATATCTTAGTACCCTGTTGGACCGGTAAGCTTGGGTAAGTTTTTGAAGTTAATAGAATTCACCCCATAAAAAAACTCATTAAATTGACCATGATTATCATCATAGTTGTAAAAAATACCTTTTAAGTTGTCTTTATACCATTTTAATTATGGTTAAGTTGTCATCTTACCATTTTTCAGTGGAGAATGGATCACTTGTTGTGCTTCTCTAGATCATTGAATAGCTTCAAACCACGTACAAAGGAAAACCATTGAAACATAAGCACAATTTTCCCAATTTTCATAAGAGTTTAGGCTTGCTAAAGAATATTTTGATAGATGTGTACATGCAATGAATCCACATGATCAACACCAAAGAAATATTCAAGTTAGGCTCAATGTTGATGACCATCCTTGCTTAAAGGAAACGCAAAAAATATTTCAATATGATCCTATGATTGATTATGAATAACTTCTTAATTCTGTTGATCGTCGCATCACTTGCAATGAGAAATCTTGCCTACACAAGAAGACGGGAAGATTGGTTTTTCTATATAAGGCACCATGGGGTTTATGCGATCATTCAAAACTTCATGTTGATGAAAATGGAGAAAAAAAGAATGAACCAAGAAGAAATGATGATATATTGAATACGGGTTGATGAGTTTATTGTTGGAGGAGGAAACGCAAAGCAAAGGCGAAAAATAAAAAAAACTAGGGTTACAGTGTTGGTGCAAAGGTAGCGATCCATGGAGGGGCACAAAGGAGGGAGCTCCACTCCCTCCTTCAAGCAAGCCGTGACCAGCAGGGGAAAAAAACCTATGGAAAATGATAGAGGACCTTCAATGAGAAGGAATAAGAACAATGAAGAGGAAAAAAATGGACAATAATCCAAGAAGAAATTATTATTAAAGAGAATGAGGAATAAGACAAAGAATAGGGAACAAAAAACAAAGCACACTTGGGCCCATGTAAGCTCAAAGCTGCTGTAACTCCCAGAGTCACGTTAAATGAGCCTGCTCTGTAGGAGCATGGGGAATATATGCAAACCTATGCAATCATTTGCAAATTCATGGTTTTATGGCCCACTAAAAAAGCCTTACACATGTGGATAAGATACCACTGAAAACCAAAAGGAAGCATTGACCTACACCTAGGTTCAAAGGGTTTCTTTACCGTGGTTTTTGCGAACATCAAAGACAAGGATAGAGTTTTTGAAGGTGGGCCCTACTTCTTTGCTGCTGTAGGTCTCTATATGTGACCTTGGATCATGAATTTTGTCCCAAAACGTGAGACCTTTACTTTAGTCTCAATTTGGGTAAGGCTCTATTCTCTTCTGCTTGATTATTGGCAAACAGAATCCTTAACAGCCATAGGAAATAAGCTAGGACAGTTTGTTAAAGCTTCTGAAGCCACTAGAAGGGGAAAGTATACTTCCTTTGCTCAGATCTGTGTGGAGATGGATCTCTCTAGAGCTCTTCCAAATGAGATAATCTTGGAATTTTATGATGAAGAATGGGTTCAAACCATAGACTATGAACATATTCCATTCAGATGCCGCAAATGTCATGAACATGAACACCTATTCAGGGATTTCCCTCTCACTAAAATAGAGAATAAGAGTAGGGCTATTGCTATGAAAGACTCTGAAGGCTTTCACAAAATGGCAAACAAAGGAAAAGGAAACAAGAAGGGAACAAAGACACATAAATCTGAAATGATGGTGAGCGATGCAGAAATAGAAAATGGATCATGAGATGACCCAAAGTGAGATGGAAACAGAGGACCAAGAACTTCAGGCGATTCTTGAGAAAGAGAATCTTGACTTGGAAGATTTGTTGTTTCAAGGAACTAAAGGGATAGACTCTTTACCTCCAGAGGAGTTCAACAAATTCCAGGAACTATATATATGGAAAACCCAAAACAAAGGATTGGAGAGGCAAAGGAGCAAAGAAAAGCAGAGCAATGAAGGGGTAAAAATGACAAAACCCATACCTGGATTAGCACCACAAAACCCAGGAAAAAAAAGAGGCAGGAAAAAGCAGAACGAGTTATTAATGGAATGTGGAAAGCTAATGATAGACTCAGGTAAAATGAAAGACCTAACAAGCTACTCCTTTACCAATCTTTAATAATGAAGTTTACTTCTTGCAATATTAGAGGTCTTGGTAGTAAATGAAAATAGAGACTTATTAGTAACAAAATGAAACAAATAGCTCTGGATGTGGTCTTCATCCAGGAAACCAAATGTTCCATTCATAAATTAAAGTAGATTCATAGCAGGTGGCTCAATAGTTATGAGTTTCTGGAAGTCAAAGCGGAGAATATAGCAGGAGGTATACTCACCCTTTGGAATCCTAAGAAAATATAAATTTTAGATGCTGAGGCATCTCGAGACTATCTTTCTGTGGTCATCCATCTTGTCAAAGATAAGGAAGCCTACCTAATCACCAATGTGTATGGACCCCAAAAACTGGAAAGAAAACTAAAATTTCTTGATTCCATGGAGAAACTAAGGGACAGAAACGCAAGCATGCCATGGATATTGGGAGGGGATTTTAACATGATTAAATCAATTTCAGAGAATCAAAGGTGGAACTAGAATTCAAAGTCAAGACTCTTTGAAGTTTTAATCTTTTACAGACATTATGAAGTTAGTGGACATCGCAACTAGTAATGGCATTTTTACTTGGAACAATAAAAGAGGAGGAAAGTCTCAGGTGGCTTCAAAATTGGACAGATTCATGATATCTGAAGACCTTATGCTCAATAATAATGAAATCTCAACAAGAAACCTACCCTTTGGAGGATCTGACCACTGGCTAATTCATCTGGATGTGCAGAGTATTGGTACGCCAAGGAATAGACCTTTTCGCTTTGAAAACATCTGGCTTTCTCATCCAAATTTCAACAGTGATATTTCCAAATGGTGGTTAGAAGATTTGAACATTCAGGGCACCAGAATGTTCCTTCTTCAAAAAATACTAAAACACATTAATATTAAGCTCAAGGAACGGAACAAGAATGAACATGGAAACATTTTTGTAGCTAAAAAGGTAGTATAGGGTAAAATGCAGGAACTCAACCAAGCACTTATCACAGACGACTTTGATGAAACCAGGAATGTTCAGGTCATCAAATACCATCAAGAATGGGAGAAATTATGCAAACAAGAGGAAATATTTTGGAGGAAAAAATCGAGGGTTCAATCACTCAAAGAGGGAGAAAGAAATACTAGCTTCTTCCATAGATCCACAATGGCAAACAGAGTTCACAACAGAATTTCAGTGATCAAGGATGAGAGAGGCATTCTTTACAACTCTCATGCTGAAATAGAAAAAGCTTTGGTCAAGCACTTTCAAGGCATTGCCAAAGAAACTTGTTATGACAGAGAGAAGTCCATCAAAAACTTCACAAGACACATTCCTAGGCTGGTGTCCAGTGAGGACAATTTCAACCTCAACAAGCCAATAACTGAGGAGGAAGTCAGTGAAGTGCTCAAAGAAATGAAAAATGGTAAAGCACAGGGCCCAGACAGTTTCAACGTTGATTTCTTCAAGGCCTGTTGGAGCATTGTTAAAAAGGGTATTCTAAATGTGGTAGAAGATTCGAGGATGAATAAAACTATTCTGAAAGCTCTAAACACTTCTTTCATTGCACTTATCCCCAAGCAAGAGGATGCTCAGACTCCGGACAAGTTTAGACCGATAGCTTTATGTAATGTGGTCTACAAGAAAATATCAAAAGTGGTGGCCAATAGACTCAAACCTCTCCTTCCTTCTCTGGTTTCTATGGAATAAGCTGGTTATGTGGAAGGAAGGCAAATTCTCAACAATATCATTCAATCTCACGTGGTGGTTCACTCTCTGACTATCAACCAAAAGGCTGGTATGATCATGCAATTGGATATCGCTAAAGCCTATGATAAACTAAGCTGGAACTATATCAGGAAAATACTCATTTCTTTTTGGTTTGATCACAACTGGGTAAGATGTATCTTGGCCCTGGTTACCTCCTCAAGTTTCTCTATTTTGGTCATTGGCTCTCCCTCTGGAACATTTCTTCCCTCTAGAGACCTCAGATAGGGGGACCCACTCTCTCCCTTTCTCTTCATCCTTATGATGGAAGGACTGGGTCGATCTATCAATCATGCCAAAGAAGTCAGTAAGATCAAAGGTCTCCAACTCTCTGATAAGGGTCAAGCTTGGACGCATCAAAAATTTTTGGATGACACCATGCTGCAAGGAATCCCTACAGTAAAAGAAGCTCATGCATTCAAACAGATTCTAAACAATTTTCCAAGGCTTCAGGTATGGAATTTAATCTCACCAAATCCAAGATCTTTTTCTTAAATACTAATATTGCCATTCAAAAGAAATTTGCTAAAATTCTGGGCTTTCCAAGATATTCTCTTCCCTCAAAATATTTAGGGTTATCTCTAACTGCTAAGCCGCTACACAAAAGCATCTGGGAGCCGATTATCAACAAACTGCAAGACAAAATTAGGAAATGGACGGTTACATCCTTAAATATGGCTGGCAGACTAGTGCTCACAAAGGTTGTTCTACAATCAATACCAGTTTTTATGCTTTCTGTTCTCCCAGCTCCTAAAGGAGTTTTGTAGCTTATCAGAAACATACAAGGAAACTTTCTTTGGGGAAATGGGGAAGTAAAGAAAAAATGGGCCTTGGTAGCCTAGGAGAAAATCTGCAAACCCAGAAATCATGGAGGACTAGCATTGGATGATCCTAAAATTTTAAGCAAAGCTCTAGGGGTTAAATTATGGTGGCATTAGCTAAACGAACCAAAGGCTCAATGGGCTACAATTTGGAAAGAAAAATATGCCAGCTCATGGCCTAATGAGGATCATATAAGAATGGATGGTAATATCAAGGGATCACACATATGGAACAAGGCTTGGGACAATAGAGGTCTAGTTCAAGAGAATGGCTTTTGGGAAATAAGAGAGGGAAACTTAGTCTGTTCTTTTGAGGACAGATGGCAACAGGAAACCATTCTTTTGAAAGAAGATTTAAAGGAACTTAAGGTAGAGACAGATGCTAAAGTATTAATCAAAGTTAAGGATTTATGGGATCAGATCAACAATGCAGGAAAGTGGAGAAAATGGAGGAAATTTGATCTTAGAAATGAAAACACTTTAAAAGACAAAGCTGAAGTATTAATGCAAGAGTTAGATCAAAGGAAAATTCTCATTTCAGAAGGGAATGATCAGCTACGATGGGGCAACAACAATGAGAGCACCCTTAATCTTAAGGATGCAAAAAAAAATCTCCTTGGTTTGGCCTCCCAGGCTCCGAATAAAGCATGGAAAAGACTTTGGAGACAACAAGGTTGGATGAAAATTAAACTCTTCACATGGTTGGTGCAACACATGAAGACTTTGACTTGGGACAATATTAAGAAAATAGGTTTTATGGGACCTTCTAGGTGCCAACTCTGTGAAATGCAAGAGGAAACAATGGAGCATCTTCTCAACAACTGCTTCTTTTCCTCCAAGATGTGGGATTATTTTGCCTCCATCTTCCAGCAGTTGAACAGAGACCTTGGAAGCATCATCAACACCCTAATCAAGTGGAGAAGTGATTTCACGAATAATGAAGTTCTTAGCATTGTCTGGGCTCTAATACTGGGCTTCATCATCTGGAACACTTGGAAAGAAAGGAATAACAGGATATTCAAGGAAACAAAAACTGCCCCTGTTCCTTCATGATCAGATCCTAAAACAGTTACAAGAGACTGTGAGCTCCACTGTCCGAAATCTTCCTGAGAAACCTCCCTCGGCTTCTCAATGGAGGATTCTCTGCCAGCATGGATTACAACGTTTGATTCCCCAAATCCTGGGAGGGAATAATCTCTTTAAAGACTCTGAGCTTGATTTTTGGCAACCTCCCCCCAAGCAATTTTTGAAGTTCAACATTGACAGAGCCTCAAAGGGAAACCCGGGTACAGCGAGTCTTGGCGGAGTTTTAAGGGATGAAAAAGGGAATATCTTGTTTACTTTCCATGGTCATCTTGGAAAGGCTACCAACAATATGGCTGAAATTCTAGCTATGGAACATTGTTTAGAATTTTTGCTTCTTGATAATCGACACAATGTGATTGTTGAAGCAGATTCAGAGTTAATCATTAACTCAGCCAAGAAGATCAACTTGGGTACTGCATTGGATAAGGTCTCAAACAATTAGAGGCTCAATCAAATATTTCAAAGGATCCACAACCACCTTCTAGGCCTCTGTACCATAACTTTTAAACATGTTGGAAGGATAGCCAATAAGTTGGCGGATCTCCTGGCCAATCAAGGGGTGAATTGCACAGAGGAAAAGTTCACAACAAAATGGAAAGAGCTAACTCAATTGAGTCTTAAGGAAAAACGCCATGATCAAGCCGAGGAAGATTTGTTGATGTTCAGAAGCAGGAACATGGAGGGTAACACTGATAACCCAGAAGCGATATGAGTAGAGGAGTGTCCTTTTTTAGTTTTACAGTGAACATAGAACTTTGGCGGTTTATTGGTCTGAGAAGCAAACTCATTCAAAGCCACTATAGCTCCAAAGAGGGTAGCTTTCCTCTAAGGGTTTCAAACAGGCTAGTCAAGGCCTCTTCTCACAATATCTCAGGCAAAGCTGGTTTGTCATGTGGATGGGAGGAGGGTGCTCTTGGCACCCCTGACTTATGTTGTCTTTCACCACCGAAAGGTTTTCTGTTTCTTGAGCGGTTTTCGCAAGCCCCACCAGTGTGAAGCAGTTTCAACCTTTTTGCAGCAAACACATTCAGCGATTAACACGTGGCAGAGGGACCGTTTTGAAAACCACCGTGATCGCAAGTTAAATAGCGGCATGTAGGGTTTTGCGATATTCTTTTCCGTCATTGGATCTGTTGAATGAGATCAATGGTCGAGATCATTAAGGCTTGTTTGTGGGGCCGGGTTGTTTTGGTTGGATAGTCATTCCTTGTTAGCTGCTCTTCTCCACCGTCAGTTTATGTTATAGTTTAGTTTTATAGAGTTATGTTACGAACAACTGTTCGGTTAGCTTTTAATTGTGCATCTTGGGTTGTTCTTTTTCCAAGAATGTAGTCCTTTGGTCTTGGATTTTTTTTCCACACCATTGGTTGGCTTAACCATGGTTTGGTGCCCACTCTGTTCGTGGGTATTTGTAATATATGTAAGTTAGTTTTGAATTAATAACATAGAAGGATCATCTCTTACACTAGCAAAAAAAAGATGATATATTGAATACACATAATCGTGAAACATTAATGATGTGGAGAGCTAATATAGATTGGCAACCTGATCTTTCAAAGCGTGTGGTCATTAATTACATAACAAAATATGTTGCAAAGCCTAAAAAAGGATCAGAAGCATTTCATGATATGTTGATGTGTGTTTCCTCTATTCAAAATCCAAATGAACCAACAACATGCACATATAAGAGTGTGTTATGTGAATCCATTGTTGACGAAGATACATGTCATTTTCTTTTAGAGCTTCCTCTTTCTGAATGTAGTCATTGATTTGTGGTTCTAAATGATGGTTTGAAGGTTTTCAAACAAGTGTGTGTTGATACATATGACAATGACAATGATAATTCTCTTATTGATGCATATACCAAGCGAACTCCTCATCTTGAACACCTTCCATTGATAGATGTGGAAAAATCTTGGTCATATGACAAACGTCGACATGGGAATAAATGGAGAGAATGAAAGAATGCAGCTATTGTACGAGTGTTTCCTCGTTATAATTCAATTCCTAATCATGAAGATGACAAGTTTTTAGAATTTTGTTGGTCAAATTTGATATTATAAAAGACCTTTTGTGATATCCGTAGAGGTATAGGTCACAAGTGATGAAATAGTGCATAACTGGGAAAATTTTCGATATAATCCATGGCATATTGATTGTAATCCATTACCTCCAATTCAAACAGTTGAATTTGATGAAGAAGAAGTTCCAAATCCACCTACAAATTCTAGGAAAAATAAGTGGGAGATCATTTGTGGATTATATAAGAATAAATTTATAAATTATAATGAGATTGATATCCTTGGACATAAGGATCGTGATGATACGCATAACTGGATTGAAAATTTTATGGATGAGGAAACTTATAATCATGTTATTCATTTCATGTCTCAAAATAAAAAGTCGAATACGATTCATAATAGCATTTGATATTATCCATGACCATTATATATCAAGGGTTGATCCTTTACTTATGATAATCCAAGGAACTACAAGAAAGTCTTATTTGATTGGAGCTATTAAAAAGGTCTTTGAGATTGAGGCTGTTCCCTAGAAGAGCCCACTAATTATTTTAACTCCTACAGGGGTTACAACTTTTAACATATTTGGAACAACAATTCATTTTTCACTTCAAACATACCCTAATAGATGAAAAAAACTCATTAAATTGACCATGATTATCATCATAGTTGTATAAAATACCTTTTAAGTTGTCATTCTCACATTTTAATTATAGTTAAGCTCTCATCTTACCATTTTTTAGTGGAGAATGGATCACATGTTGTGCCTCTTTAGATCATTGAGTAACTCCAAACCAAGTACAAGGGAAACCATTGAAACATAAGCACAATTTTCATCCTCGAGACCACTTATAAGACATTCATGGTATAAGGTGTTTATCATGCCTTTTGCGAAAAAAAGGTAATTACTTGAAAGCAGTGATTTAGTCTTTAGTTGTACTTGATTGCTTAAGCTTGGTCAAATGGCCCAAATGATGAGTATCAATGTCAAAGCATTCATAAATATTAACAAATTAAGTCGAAGAAGTACATCCATGGTGGAAATTATTGATCCATTTCCACTATTACCCACACTCTAGATCTAAATATAGGACACCCATGCAAGGACAAGGCCATCAAATGTATTCAAATCTACTTTAGGAAGGCGTGGATATCAAGAAAAGGAGTTACAATGGGATTTGGGCCAAGATCTATTATTGATAACTGAGGGCATGGATATCAAGCTATGTTTTTATAGTTAGAAAACAAAGAGTATTGGATGCATTATTATATAAGGTTCAAAATGATCCATATTAGTGTGATGTTCAAGTTGATTATAATGCACTAGATGAGTTACTTGAAATTGAAACAAATGTATCAAATATGATTAATTATGTTACTTTAATAGAGATATAAAATGGCACTGAATTTGCAGTGTTGGAGGGAAAATATGGGATTGGTGATGTATTAAAATGCCTAAATACATCTTATTTTGCGGCAAAACCTCCAAATCTACCACAAGAGATTGAACTTATTTGAGCTTGGGAAAATAACCCTAATGTAGAGGAACATGACCATAACGCTTTAGATACTTCTTACTTAATATCATTGTGAGTCATCTTGCTCAAGTTTTTGCTACAATTTTTGTAAAGAAGAATATGACAAATCTATCAAAAACAATGTAGTTACGAGAGTATCTAAAAGCTCTTCCAAAATCATGAATTGCAGAAAGGTTAATGCGATTTGGAACTGTACTAAGAGGTACACGTGAAAATTGGAGAAAATATGCAATGACCATATTTGCAGCAGATATGCAATGTCCATATTTTCATAAATTAATGCTTAGTAAAAGTTTTGTAGATCCAGGCGAAGGAAATGGAGACATAAAAATTTCATTGATAATCCTCATATTGTAGAAAAATATTTGCATTTATGGGATACAATGTTCCAAGATGAAATTTTTGAGCATTTTCATCAAGCTACAGATTTTTGGTGTCGCTATGAATGCTAACATCATGGATCTCCACATGCACATGGATTTATATGGTTAAAAAATACTCCTAACATGGACACTTTGAATTGGGATGATCCTCCATAGGTTAGGCTTGCTAAAGAATATTCTGATAGATGTGTACATGCAACGAATCCATGTGATCGACATCAAAGAAATATTCAGGTTAGGTTCAATGTTGATGACCACCCTTGCTTAAAGGACACACAACAAATATTTCAATCTAATCCTATGATCGATTATGAAGAACTTCTGAATTATGTTGAGCATCACATCACTTGCAATGAGAAATCTTTCCTACACAAGAAGCTGGGAAGATTGGTTTGTCTATATATGTCATCATGGGATTTAAGCAATCATTGAAAATTCTATGTTTATGATAACGAAGAAAAAGAGTATGAACAAAGAAGAAATGATCATAGATTGAATACACATAATTATGAAACATTAATGATGTGGAGGGCCAATATAGATTGGAAACCCGATCTTTCAATGCATGTGGTCATTAATAACATAACAAAATATGCTGCAAAGTCTGAAAAAAGATCAGAAACATTTCATTGATAACTAAAGGCATGGCTATCAAGTTATGTTTTTATAGTTAGAAAACAAAGAGTATTGGATGCATTATTATATGATTCAAAATGATCCATATTATTGCAATGTTCATGTTGATTATAATGGGCTCGATGAGTTACTTCAAATTTCAACAAATGTATCTAATATGATTAATTATGTTACTTTACCGGAGATAGACAATGTCACTGAATTTGCAGTGTTGGAGGGAAAATCCAAGATTGATGATGTATTAGAACGCCTAAATGCACCTTCTTTTGTTGCAAACCCTCCAAATCTACCATGAGAGATTGAACTTATTTGATCTTGGGCAAATAACCCTAATGTAGAGGAACATGACCATAATGCTTTAACTACTTCCTACTTAATATCATTATGAGACATCATGCTCAAGATTCTTCTGGAGTTTTTGTAAAGAAGAATATGACAGATCTACTGACAACAATGGAGGAGTTACGAGAGCATCTAAAAAATATTCCAGAATCATGACTTGTAGAAATGGTAATGCGATTTTGGAGCTATACTAAGAGGTACACGTGAATATTGGAGAAAATGTCGTGTTGATCTCTCTGACTTGATTCAAAAGATTGGATGTCCAACAATATTATTCACATTAAGTGCAATAGATATGCAATGGCCATATTCCATAAATTAATGTCTGGTAAAATTCTTGTAGATCCAGGGGAGAAATGAAACAGAGACGTCAAAATTTAATTGATAATCCTCATATTATAGCACAATATATGCATTTAAGCACTACAATGTTCCGAGATGATTTTTTTTAGCATTTTCATCAAGCTACATATTTTTGGTTTCACTACGAATGGCAACATAGTGGATCTCCACAGCTGCATGAATTTATAAGGTTAAAAAATACTCCTAACATGGACACTTTGAATTGGGATGATCCTCCATAGGTTAGGCTTGCTAAAGAACCTTTTGATAGATGTGTACATGCAATGAATCCACTTGATCGACATCAAAGAAATATTCAGGTTAGGCTCAATGTTGATGACCACCCTTGCTTAGAGGACTATTTCAATCTGATTCTATGATTGATTATGAAGAACTTTTGAATTGTGTTGAGGGTCACATCACTTGCAATGAGAAATCTTTCCTACACAAGAAGGTGGGAAGATTGGTTTGTCAATATAAGGCACCATGGGATTTATGTGATCATTCAAAACTTTATCTTGATGAGAATTGAGAAAAAAATGTATGAACCAAGAAGGAATGATGATAGATTGAATACACATAATCTTGAAACATTAATGATGTGGAGGGCTAATATAGATTGGCAACTTGATCTTTCAAAGCTTGTGGTCATTAATTACATAAAAAAATACGCTGCAAAGTCTGAAAAAGGATCAGAAACATTTCATGATATGTTGATGTGTGTTTCCTTTATTCAAAATCCAAATGAACCAACAACATGTGCATATAAGAGTGTGTTATGTGAATCCATTGTTGACTGAGATATAGACGCACAAGTCACATGCCATTTGCTTTTAGAGCTTCCTCTAAATGTTGGATTAAAGCTTTTCAAACAAGTGTGTGTTGATACATATGACAAAGACAATGATAATTCTCTTATTGATGCATATACCAAGTGACCTACCCATCTTGAACACCTTCCATTGATAGATGTAGCAAAATCTTGGTCATACAACAAAAGTCAACCTAGGGATAAATGGAGAGAACTAAAGAATGCAGCTATTGTACAAGTTTTTCCTCGTTATAATTCAATTCCTAATCATGAAGATGACAAGTTTGTAGAATTTTGTTGGTCGAAGTTGACATTATAAAAGACCTTTCGTGATCTCCGTAGAGATATAGGTCACATAAGTGAGGAAATAGTGCATAACTAGGAAAACTCTCGATACAATCAATGGCATGTTGATTGTAATCCATTACCTCCAATTGATGAAATAGAAGTTCCAAATCCACCTACAAATTCTAGGAAAAATGAGTGGGAGATCATTTGTGGATTATATAAGAATAAATTTATAAATTATAATGAGATTGAGATGCTTGGACATAAGGATTTTGATGTTATGCATAATTGGAGAAACAAATTGTGTGGGTGAGGAAACTTCTAATTGTGCTAGTCATTTCATATCTCAAAAGAAAAAGTAAAATACAATTCATACTAACCAACATTCGAAGTTTGGGAGTTAAACAAAGAATAACATTTGATATTATCCTTGACCATTATAGATGAGGGGTTGATCATTTACTTATGATAATACCAAGAAGTTAAACAATGAATATCATTTGATATTATCCTTGACCATTATAAATGTTGATACTTTACTTATGATAATACAAGGAAATGCTACTTATGATATACAAGGAAATGCAGGTACATGAAAGTCTTATTTGATTGGAGCTACTAGAAAGGCCCTTGATATTGAGGCTCTTCCCGAGAAGAGCCCACTACTTATTTTAGCTCCTACAAGGGTTGCAACTTTTAACATATCTTGAACAACAATTCATTTTGCACTTCAAATCCCAATAAAAGATGTAATATACCGGGTTTAATGACCTTGTAAGATGAATTGAAGCATGTCAAATATATCCTAATAAATGAAATGAGTTTCATTGGAAGAAATTTGCTAAAAAACATTGACTCTAGACTTCAGCAAGCTTTCACAGAAAATGCTTACACTTTCTTTGGTGGGAGGTAGTTATATTGGTTGGTGACTTGGGACAATTGCCACCTATTATTGATAAACTTATATATGCATTTGAAGGTCTCATAAAAGAATTATGGAATTCATTCACAAAAGTTGTGACCCTTGACACTACTTTTCGGCAAGATGGACAAAGCAATGAGCAAAAAATGTTTTTGTAATTTGTTGATGAATGTTAGAGATGCAAATCCAACTGTGGAAGATTGGAAGTTACTCATGACTTGTACAAATAGATCCTTAGATTCTTCCACAAAATAGCCTTTTGATAAGGAAATACATTTGTTTGCAATAAATGATGTAAAAAATCATAATAAGCTTTGTTTACAAAATCATAATAAGGGTTATTTACAAAACTTGAACTTAGATATTGAGCAAATTTTGTGTGACTCCGCACAACTAGAACTAGCCTAGATCCATGGATCTAATAAGGGCCTAGAGGGATCAAATCTCTCTAGGTGCAAACATTTCCTCAAGTTTTTTCCTCAGTTATCAAGAATACAACTAATTTTATATCAATTGTTGCATGAATTTATTCACTAATTTTCTAATTTTCAATAAAAAAACCCCATACCTTAGAACATTCACAAGAAGGAAAGGAACAAAGTCAACCACAAAGCTACTTGACACTAACATCAAGCTCTCTTGCTAACAAAAAGCCTAAATCTTCTACTTCCCGTATACAATGTCAATCTAAAGAACAATATAACCATGAAAACAACAACTTTCTCAAATCTCCAAAAACACCCTTAAAAAAAGAAGATGCTCCTTTAAAAGGAAACCAAGTTAAAATACCAGAGAAAAATAACTCTTCCCATCACAAAAACAAAATATTTCTCTTTCAACACTGCACACCTTTCACGGAGAAAATCCAATTACCTTCCTTTTTTACTTCAATACCCTACATTGCTTTCAAAAGTATAGACACAGATACACCAAGTGGAAAATATATTCCACACGTGGGTAATTTTATACCAAGGGAACACAAGCTGGAATCTTAACCGGTGAAATAAAGGGAATAATAAAAGGCTAAAAATGAGTCAATTTGAAGGGTAAATGCCCTTTCTCTCTTCATTCAATTAAACTTCGAGAATCTCCCAATCCTGCAATTCATCTTCTACGTACTCATTTAATCCAGCTTCCAGAATCTCCCAACCCTGGGATTCATCTTCTACGTACTCATTTAGGCTTCCCTAAAGTTATGCTCGAGGAAAATCCCATTGATCATGGTTCCTTCTTTTTTCAAATAGAGAAATTGAGTTTTTATTTTTATTTTTCCTTTTTTATAAAACTTTATAGAAATACTTTTGAGTTTGGGTCTCATGTGATTTGTAGAAATTAAATTTTTATGGAGAGTACAACCATCTTTCCTCTTAGTCACTTATATAAGAAATTTCAATTCACAAAAAATATCGTATTATTATAAAAGTGTTAAGTAATTAATATTTTATATTTAAAAGTTAAAAAATAATTAATTAAAATAACTGAATAAATTACTATAAACTAACATATATTTATCTTAATTTCTCATCTACCAAGCACTAATAGAGATCAAATTTATGAAAATAAAAACTTCTTTTGAGTGTAAAACTTGAGAAAAAATTTGCACTTCAAGAAATTTTATTCCTCTAGATTCTTGGTAAATCCATTGTTAAAATATTAAAATGGATTTATGCTAGTTTAAAAATTTATGATTCATATTTTCATATTAAAATACTAATACATGTTCCCTCATATTCGGTAAGAGTTAAAAAACATATATTTATAGGATATAATCAATCTCTTTCTTTCTATATATATATATACAAACACATTGAATTAGTTTTCTTATTAAATATTGAAGGAATTACAAATCTCCCTCTTATCTTACATTAGAAAGACCTATTAATAGAATATGAAATTTCTCATTCTTTCTCTCTCCATAAATATATGGTGCTAAAAAAATTTATTGAACATGCATATTGAGATATTTTATTTATACCTCACATTAATTTTTTCTATTATTGATATTTTTTAAATATTACATATTGAGAATGGAATAAATGACAATGGAAAGTCAAAATATAAGAAAAGAAAAATTATTTAAATTAGTTTACTTTTATTTTTGTAAAATTGATAGAGAATTGTGTTACTTAATATGGAATTTTTATGTATGGTTGACACTAATTTTTTGTTATTAATATATTTTTCTTTTACAAATTGAATGTCAACTAGAATCTTAAATTAATTATACATCATATAATCTCAATAATAATATTTTTACATGCCATCTATTAACTCCATATTAAGTCAATTAAGTAGTGAAGAAGTACATATTCCCTCCTACTAAGAAGTCAAATTATTTTTTTCTTTTAATTAATTTATTTCTCCAAATAATGTTGATGTAAAATTAAGGTGAAATTTGAAGCATTTTATTTTTGGGAACATTGATTTGTTTAGTTATTACTATTTTAAAATTTGTTAATGTAAGTATTATTTTATTATTTTTAAATATAACATTAGGTGACAACACCTCCCTCATAATGTGAGTCCATGTTTGTGTTTGTAACTCTGAATGAATTTCTTTTGCATTAAGAGAAAACATGGATATATACAAGGAGAGGGAGACCATTGGGATTCATCTTCTAATGCCTCTTTATTTTTTTGTTTACAATATTTACATGAATTTTTGAATCCCTTGGGATTAGGTGTCAAAATTCCACGCCTTAATCTGAAGGGATATTGGTGAGTCCAAGCATCATTCTAAATCTTTCAAACTTTCCACTTCCAACTGCTTTGGTGAAGATGTCTCCAATTTACCTAGTTGTGAAACAATTTCATAGGTAGATAGTCTTGGTCTCAACTTGATGTTGAATCAACTGATACTTTGTATTGAAGTTCTTAGTTTGATCATGGAACTTTGGGTTCTTGGCCAACTTTATTGCAGAAGTGTTGTCAATCAAAAGAGGAGTTGAATGCACTTGTTTCTCCTGCAAATCTTCCATAATTTTCTGGAGCCATACAATTTCCTTTGTTGCTTCAGGTGTTGGCACATATTCTGCCTCAATTGTGGAACCTGGTGGAACTGATTATTTTTGTGACCTCCAGGAGACAACTCCTAATCCAAAATTCATAGCATAATCTAAAGTAGATACACCAGTTTCTTTATCTCGATCAAAATCTAAATCAAAGTATCTAATCAAGATGAAGGCATCCACTTGTATATACATGAATCCAAAGCCTTGAGTTCCCTTTAAGTACTTTAGAAGTCTTTGTGTAGTAGACCAATGACCCTCACAAGGCTTTTAAATCAACTTATATAGGATTCCAACAACAAATTAAATGTACGATTTAGTAGTATTCAGGTAGTTGAGACCTCCTATGAGTTATCTGTACTTTGTTGCATCCTATAATTCTTTAACTTCAATGGACTTGAGCTTTAAATTATGTTCCATTGGCGTAGTCAAAGGATTACACTCAACCATGCCAAATTTTTTCAACAAGTCTCCAATGTACTTCTTTTGAAAGAGGAATATAAACTTCAGATGTTAGGTTACTTCAATACAAGGACAGTAGTGAACATATCTCAAATTTATCATTGCAAAACCTTTCCTCAAATCCTTCTTCATCGATGCAATGAAATTTTCATTTTTCCCTGTTATCAGAAGTTCATCTACATACACCACGAGATATAGCATTATTTTTCCAACTTTATTTACAAACAAACTTGCATCATCAAGCTCATAGTGTGTGAAATTGAGTTTCAGAAGATGCTCAGTAAATTTCGCATAAGAGGCTCGCGGTGCTTGTTTAAGGTCAAACAAGGATTTGACAAGCTTCCATACTTTGTGATCTTGACCCTTCACAACAAATCCTTTTGGTTGAGACATAAAATTATTATATTTCATATCTCCATTTAAGAAATCTGTTTTTACATCCATTTGATGGACTTTCCAACCATTTTGATCTTCCAAGGAAAATATAGTATGGATGGAAGCCCATTTTGTTGTGGGGGAAAAAGTATCCTCATAATTGATCCCTTCCTTTCCAGCAAATTTTTTTTCCACGAGCCTAAATTAATGCTTGTCAAGTGAGAGATATGATGTAACATCATCCTCCCACATCTACCCAAGTACTCGAACAACAAAGCTAAACATGCAACGAGAGGCTACTATGATTGAATTCAACCTCCTATATGACCTTAAGGAAATGGAATCAACGAAAACATAACATATAGACCTTCCACATTAGCTACAGGACCCCTGAGAACCATACCAACACTTCAGGTAGTCTACCCCTCGGTCCCACTGATTTTTTTGATCACTTTCCCTCTCGACGCTCTCACAGGCCTACAAACCAACATCCAAGGAATCATTTGTCCAATTTTATGTCAGCATCCCTGGGATTTGAACATCTTTTTCCAACCCAGAGACTAGGTCACTGTCCAGAATGAAATGATACATTAAGAGTAGTAAAATAACAGGGAAACAATGATGATAAAGCAAATACTTCAACAAGTCCTTCACTAGACCCCTACTAGCCACGATAAGCATTTCGTCAAACATATCACCAACATGTAATCTATAGGTGTAAACAACACAATTAAGCATAAGGATCTCATACTTATCTCAGAATCACTCAAAACCATTGTTCCTTCATGTCATTTTTTACATTATCATCTATTAGGTCATAGATACATACATAGTTGTTGAAAAAAAACATATATATAACCAACATAGTAACAACAGAAATACCATAAATATATCAGCCATAAAATTGACATATAAACCAGTACATTTACACATGAAAACCAAGTGAAACAATTTCTCATTAATTATTGCAA
>APFE031497852.1:0-66246 GCA_000404065.3 Pinus taeda
GAGATAAACATGTTTTTAAGTGACTTTCTCTTTCTTTGAGGTTTTGACATGAAGAGCAGAGGTATGGGGCTTGACAAAGAGGACAATGTGGCTATTGATGAGGCCACATACTGCAAATAGTCAGGGTGACAAAATTCAGTGTAACAGGCTTGTTGACCAAGTCCAGGATGAGGTTGGTACTGCTGGAATTGTTGTTATTGATATTTTGGCTGCCAAGGTTTTTGAAGCAACAGTTGTTGATACAAGGATTGTTTCCCACCAATGTAAGTTTGACCAGGTTGTGAATCAACTAGACCAATATAAGTTTGAGTCCTCCCAGTTAATTGTATACTGGCGTGAGGTTGTTGGATCCCACATAGAAACAGTTGTTGTAAAATGCCCTGAGAAGACTAAGCCTGTAGGCTTGAAACTTGAGGGTAAGAGGCTGAAGGACCAGCTTGCAAAGGTTCAGATTCAATCAACTAAGCTTGCAACTGTGGTAAATTTGTAACGATAGGTGTAGTAGGTATGGATGAAATAGGTTGCATTGCTTGTGATGGATACAAAAGGCTTATTTGAATGGGCATTGTTGGTTTCCATTGACAAACAGTCATTTCGGGCCGACCTAAAGATGACGGTATACTACCATATGATTGCCCCCCAGAAAATGGAGTATAAGCAGATTGGGCATATTTTTCTCCATATGGAGGTAATCCAATGTAAAGTGGATACATTGGACGGTAACCAGATGAACCAGCTTCATATTGACTCAATGGATCAAACTGTTTAGTATCCTTAATTGAAGAACCAGGTAAAAATCTAGTGAAGGACATGGGTGAAGACCACAAACTAGAAGCAACACCTCAGTGAGTTCCAGATAATGATTGGTAACCCGGTGGGACAGATGGAACACCATATAGATGTGACTTAGGTGTCATTGTAAACATCGAAGAAGTAGTGACAATAGATTCTGCCGTAGTTGTAATAGATGGTGCAGTCTGGGATGTTGGTTGAGACATAGTCAAATGACCTAATAAATGTCCTAATGTATCTATGAGAGTTTGAAAGTAAACATGATCAAAAGGAGCGGTAAAATGAGGATTATAAGGATAAAGATAAAGCCCTGGCCCAAAACGAGTTGGATTTCTAGGTGGACACTCTTCAAATTCCTCTTTAATAGAAACCAAATGAGGTGGAAGGATTTCACCGTCAGGTCCATAATAGATTTCCGGTTTTTGACTCTGCGGTAAAGGGAAAGTCTCAACAGTTATAGATGTATGAGGATAAACCGATCGATCATCTTCTGGTATGGGAACAAATTTTGATTGTTCAACTTCAAGATCCAAGTGTTCTGGTAAAAGAACAACAAGTTCAGGGTGACTTTCTTGAACAACTTCTGGTTGAACTGTGATAGGTTCGGGATTAACTTTCAGTTGAACAGATTCAGATTCAGAAGTAGTTTCTTGTTGAACAAATCTGGGTTGAGGATCAACTTATTGTTGGACAACTTCAGTTTCCGTTTCACTAAGTTCACTTTTAGTGTCCTCAGGAAATTGTAAAGGTTCCACTTTAGTAGCAAATATACCAGTAACATTAAGAGTAACTGGAATCGTAGTACGTACTGGTATAGGTGACTTTGGTAAATCAGATGAAGAACCAGAAGTTTGTGATGTACTAGACTCAGTTAAACGAGACCGCTTTGATCAACTAGGTGTAGCTTCAGGTGGTAAAGGTGGTTTACTCGCTTCCCTCTGTGAACGACGGGGTAAAGGTTGATTTTCTACCACGTTTTCTAATTGATTTTATTACAAAAATAAATAAACAAAAAGAGGGTAAGCTAGGAAAAATGATTACCAAGCAACTGTGAACTGCAATATACTGCCTCAGTAAATGAAGGACTTAACATACATGCAGGAAATCTCCTCAAATGTTGTGTTCAATGTATCACAGTGGACAAGGAAGCCGACTCAGTTACCTAAGGATGGATAGAAACCTAATTTAGTCCTCCCATATATACCCGAGAGTACGTGGAGGCCCAATTTGTGTTAGTGTTGTCTAATGCAAAACCGCATAGTGAGAGAATTCCTTTATACTTTTTCGTACTATAACACCGCCCTATATACCCGAAGGTACGTGGAAAAGCTATGATATACTTACGTACATGGAATGAGGTATCACAATCATAAGGTATCATGGACAATTAACGACAACTACTATGTTTAAGGATGTCGAAACACATCTCTAGCCTAGAACCTCTAAATGTTATGCGTTAAGTTACAATGCTCCATTAGGTTAATTGAGATAACTTTTAAGTTGATCTTGTTTAAGAGTTTTTCTTTCGATTTCGCCGTGTGATGGTTTTGAAACTCCTAGAATGCAACTAATATGAGAAAAATTCTTTTCATTTGATTTCAACAATGAAAACCGTAACTAGTAGGGATAGAACAATCAAAATCTTTTAACAAAGAGCACCGAGCACATCTAATGCAACTTTCCCTAAACCACTCCTACAAGCACACAAAAACTTCTAAATGCACAATGCATGTTTTTATTTTCATTTCCTTAATGTTTATATGAACATAAAAGAAACTAAATGCATAAACAATCAATCAATGCTTTTCATAAGAAACGAATACTTTACGACAGTTTCTTTTTTAAAGAAATTAAGACTTTATGACACTTCCTTTTCAGAAAAGACTAATCGATATAAACTAACTTTGACAATGAATTGATAATGATAAAGAAATCCCTTAAAAAACACTTAACAATCAAGGCCAAACTAGGGCTAGGAGAGGAAATTCAAATTGATTTCAGAAACATAGAAAACATTGATCTTTCAGCAAACAACTTCAGAAGCAAATTTTGAAAATTCAAGCAAAAAGGTCGGTTGTTTTGCCTAACAAGGATCAATGCAGGCTAGAGCACTATCTTTAAGCTAAGGTTGCTCTGCAATGCACTATGTCAAGACCAACACTGCATTGGTGCAAGAGAGCACAATTAAGAGACATTTAAACACACCTTTTTGACCAAAATCACTTCAAAATGACTGAAAAGAGATCAATGAAGTCAAGCAAAGTCTACTAGGTTGTAATATGATGAGGGTAAACTACCAAGAACGACAGTCATTCCCCCGTATGGTCACCAATTTGTTATATGGAATTTGTATATACGAATAAACACATTTTCCCTATGTGGGTAGTTTCACTTAGTACAACAGAAACAATGTAGTTTAACCTTTTCCTATAATAAATAGATGAGAAGAAGGAAGTTACTTGTAATCTTCCACTTCCTTGATCTCCTTTGAATTGTTCTCGTCACTCCCACTCGAAATGAATTCGCTCAATTAGTACCTGTATTCCGAAACAAAAGACGACAATGATCAAAGTACTTGATCTATCTACTATAAACCAATGGAATCGACAACATTGAAACATATATGCATCGTAGATATGAACAAGAATATGGGAAAAGCAACAAACAACCTTTATTGATGTAGAAGGAAGAGTTACAACCAATGCAGTTCGATCCTTCGTAACTCATCCAGCTTCAGGCCAACCCTCGTCACACCAAAATCACAATAATCCAGTAGCATAACATTCCTTGACATGAACTCAAATCTCAAACCAACAATATTTCTTTACAATCTTCAAATTCCAACCCGTGATCACTGTTATGAAACCAGCTCACAAAAAGATAGAAAAGATAGATAAACACCTTCAAAATAAGCCTCTTCAGGGGGAAACCTCCTTTATATTACACAAATGAATAATTCTTGGATGATACAAATGACAAGACCTCCTTTCTATATATAGGAGTCTAAGGGGTCATAATATAATCAAAGCTGACATAACAAATTTAAAATTATGGGCACAATAATAACAATAGTGGGCTTCTATGGGGCATAATGATAACAATATGGGGAGTACATGGGCACAACAATATAATGAGGTGGTTGTACTAAAAACAATAACGGGTTACACTAGTAGTATAGGGACATAACATACTCCTCTCCAAAAAGTGTTGTCCTCAACCCTTGAGTAGTTCTTGATGCTTCTGTATAAAATTCTTGTCCACCGATGTGGAATTTTCAGCAGGTAAGTTCTTACAGTTGATGAGATACTTTGAAATTGATCGATTTTGTAGCTGTCGGTTTCTTGTTTCTGTGACTGCTCTAGGTTCCAGTATGATTTGTCCTTCGTCGTCAAGTTCTAGTAATATTGTTTGAATTGGGATCTTATGCAACTTTTGAATGAGCGACCACACTTCTTCGTCCTTCTTCCGCTCATCCCTTGCTTCGTTTATCCAATATGGTTGGATAATAGAAATAGCACAAAACAATGCTTCCACATCCTCATCCTTTCTTGAGAGTGCATCTGCAACAACATTTTTCTTCCCTTTTTTGTAGATGATTTCAGAGTCATAACCCAACATATTTGTGGCCCATTTTTTCTATTCTTCTAAAGGTAATCTTTGTTCTAAGAATTATTTAACAATATCATGATCCATTTTTACCTTGAAGTGTCTTCCCATTAGGTAAGGTCGTAATTTCTTAAGTGCATGTAGTGTTTCAACCTTTCCTTCTCATAAATAGCTTGCTTGAGATGTAGTCGTAAAAATACGTAATCACCTACATCAAAACTTCTTTCGCTGCAATGTTGATATGCCTGTTGTTTCATTCAATTCTGCACCAAAGTGGCGTTATCCTTCAAAAGTTGCAGAACTTTTTGTTAATGCTCGATGTGATCTTTCACTGCTTGAATATTTTTCTTCTTGATATGTCCTTCTATCTTGAGAGTTCGAGGAGTGGTAATTTCATCCAATGCATTACAAGATATGGTCAGATTCATTTTTTGATGTTCGATGTGATCTTTCACTTTTTGAACATTTTTCTTCTTGATATGTCCTTCTATCTTGAGAGTTTGAGGAATGGTAATTTCTACCAATGCATTACAAGATATGGTCAGATTCATTTCTTGATGCTCGATGTGATCTTTCACTTCTTGAACATTTTTCTTCTTGATATGTCCTTCTATCTTGAGAGTTTAAGGAGTGGTAATTCTTGCCAATGGTTAACAAGATATGGTCAGATTCATTTCTTCTTTCCCTGGGGTTGGTTCCTGGTGTATATCCTCTTCTTTTGACATTTCTTGATCCTTTTCTTCCTCCTCTCCACAGTCAATGTAAAATAATTTCTTCTCAACACACTTATGACATTTAATGTATTTTTTATCACAATTGTAACAAAGCCCTTTTTCTCCTTTTTCTTCCAATTGTTGTGGTGTCAACATTGTAGGTTGTGGAAGGCTAGGAGAAGCAACGCTTCCATTTTTATAGTTGTGAGGGGTAGACTTCCTTGTTGCCATAATTTTTATTTCCTCTTTTGTTGCCAACCTGAATGCCCTCTCAATTGAATCAGGTTCCCAAAGATGAACCTCATGTTGAGTGTTATCCTTTAAAATCCCTATGGAGACATCAATCCTCTGCTTCTCTAGAATATCATTTTCCCTTATATTCATTTTTTGGAAGTCCTCAATGTGCTCCATCATTGAACCCTTTTGTTTGAGATTTATTAATTGCCTAATAAAAGTGTTTCTTTTTGTATCCTCATAATCTGCTATCATTTCATACGTAAAAATAGCTCAACTGACAATTTTTTTACGAGAGAAAAGCCATCGATACTATACAAACTGATTTGGTTCCAGATATAAAGCTGCAATGCGTAGCTTTTGTGTGTTTTGCACATTATTGAGATCGAAAAATTACTCCCTCTGTAGTATCCATGTTCCACGATCCTTGCCATCAAACTTCCTCATATTGATTTTTGGAACCTGGTGGTTCTTCAATCCAACCTTAGAGTCTATGAAATCATGATTAACGTTTATTTCATTCTCAACATGAGTTTCCTTTACTACCCTCTCACCATTAGTAAGCATTTCTTGTAGAAACTTTTTCAAATCTGTCTTCAAATCTTCCATGCCTTTCTTTAAATCATCCATATTAGCTTCCACGCCATCGATCTTAGCTTCCATGCTATCCATCTTAGCTTCCACGTCATTCATCTTATCTTCTACGTCTTTCTTTATACCATTCATCTTAGCTTCTATTACTTTTTGTGCGAGTGAAATTTGTTGCACTTGGTCTCGTAATTTTGATATATCATGTTGCATTTTTTCCTCTTATTCATGAGTCATACTAGAGCTTTCAGGTTGCTTACTAGTGTTTCCATTTTCCTTCTTCAGGGTATCAATTACCGATAATAATGCTTCACTATGCCCTTTGAATTCCTTCAAACTAATTTTTCAAACCAAGCTTATGCAAAAAATTTAAAAAAACTAGACACCTTTTTTCACTTTGTAGGAGCTCGATATTGAATCTGATGTATCTCTATAATTTTGCACATCCAAGGTCTGAAATTTCTTCCTCCAGTAAACTTCTGTGTAATATTTTGAAGCCCGCAATTCTGATCAATATTGGATTCTCCAATGAAGAGTTATGCCAAATCTCCCAGAATGACCTGAGTATAGACTAGTTTAGTAGAGCGAACTTGTATGACATACCATGGGTCAATGTTTCAACCTTAAGTTCTGAAAATGATGCCCACAAGACTACAGTCCATCCTCTTTCTCTAAATTTTGACGAAATTCAATCTAATGCTCAGAGCGAAATTTATGACGATTTTCCCAAGGTCACATGTTTGGAATGTAATTCGGGGGTCTGTAGAACCCTAAATTCCTCAAATTATATCTCTGAAAATATAGTGAGACAAGATCTGAAATTCGTAGCCGAGGTTCAGACTGATTGCTTCTCAAATGGGTTTTTGTTTTAGATCTTCGTAGTGAAAGAGTTATAGAAAAATTCCACGATGACCTGTTTTAGATGAAATTCTAGAGCGTGCAAAAACCCTAATTTCCTCAGATCATATATCCGAAAATATAGTGAGACAAGATTTGAAATTCCAACCCAAGGTTCAGTGAGATTTCTTCTCAATTTTTTTTTTTTTTAGCCCCTGAAACGTCGAGAAAAAAAAAGTTATAGTGAAAAATCCACGATGACCTGTTTGGAGCAGCAAAACCGTAGAATCCAAAGCTCTAACACCAAATGTTATGGAACCAGCTCACAAAAATATAGAAAAGATAGATAAATGCCTTCAAAATAAGCCTCCTCAAGGGGGAAACCTCCTTTACATTACAAAAATGAACAATTCTTGGATAATATAAATGACAAGACCTCCTTTCTATATATAGGAGTCTAAAGGGTCATAATATAATCAGAGCCGACAT
The DNA here is from genome assembly GCA_000404065.3 of Pinus taeda. Taxonomy (NCBI): domain Eukaryota; kingdom Viridiplantae; phylum Streptophyta; class Pinopsida; order Pinales; family Pinaceae; genus Pinus; species Pinus taeda. The sequence continues at coordinate 7,260 of APFE031497852.1, forward strand.
AACAATAATAATGGAAGGGCACAATAATAAAAATAATGAGCTTCTATGGGACACAATAATAACAATATGGGGACTAAATAGGCACAAAAATATAATAAGGCAATTGCACTAATAATATTAAGGGGTTACACTAATAGTATAGGGACCTAACAATCACTATGATGAGTGGTCAATTTATAGGGAAATGGAGGCGGTTTTGTCATAAATGAGGGTATTGAATGGTTTTTCAAAATTGGATTTAGTTTCCATGGAGCAAGGGATGAGAGGATAAGATGTTAGTTGATCCATAGCCTATCCGAATTCAAGCTCATATAATGGGATGAGAGCTAGGATCCTTCTAGAATGATCTAGAATCAAGGAATATTCCCAGAACCCTATGCAAATTTCACTCATTCTCACCCAGCGTAGGTGTAAGTGGGCCTAAGTGCTTTGCAGAGCAGGCTTGAATGGGCCTACCTACTCTGCAGCGCAGTTACCCCTAACCAAGGCTACACTAGTGTGCCAAGGAGGCATTTCAGGAGGGCTTCAGGCCAGGAAATAGGATGGAAGCATTCAATGTGATGACTTGTTTAGGGCATGTAGCAACTGAATTAGGGTTTGATGAGCACTAATTGTATTGATCTGAATGGCGTGAGTGATGTGCCCAAGTAGACCTATAACACTAAGCCATTATAGACTCATTATCATCTACATCTAGGTTTCCATTATTTGTGGAGACAATAGGTGAATGTTAGCTTATATTATAACAAGATCCAATTGTTAGGGTATTGAATTTCAAAACCAAAAGCCATAGTTGACAATGCATCGAGTTTACCATGTCTTTTTTTCTTCACCAAGGCCATTTTACTATCTCATAATTTCAAACAACAATTGAATTTCACACATTTGAGGAAGCACAACCCAAAGGCATAGGAGGCTGGAGAAGAGTTCAAAAAAATAAACTACAAACTACTACCTGTATATTGGATTTTGTTTGATGGTGAGCTAGAGTTTCTAATATCCTTCTCCTTGCTAACTTCTAAATCCAAAATGGAGAGCTTGAAAAACATTTCATTCTAATGTGAAATTTCTACCATAGATGGCCACTGACAATGCCTTGTAGGAGCAGTCAACAATTCTAGATTGTCTTCAAAATATACTCTTCCTATCGAATTGAAAATAACATGAGAATGGATTTGATCACCCTCAAAAACCTTTGGTGAATTGAATTGTGTATATTCACTTTCACTGGGATCTCCTATCATTTTTCATTTCATGGAAATTGATTTCTCTTCCATCTTTGTGGCAAAAGTCTCTAATATGGAATTATGTTTATTAAGCTGAAAATCTAAGCTTGATTGATCCTTATTCATAACTTCACTCTTATTGGAAAGGACTACATCTCTAAGAAGAAAAATCTTTTTATTAAGATTTGGAACATCTATAATTGGTGGAATATTCGAAGTCTTTGTTGAGTCCTGTAATCTTGTCCTGCAATCAAAATATATTCTTGTCTGTATATCCAAGATGCTAATAGATTGATATTACTCACTCATAGTACATAACTCTCTTATCAACAGAGATGTATATTTGAATAATTTAGTTATGATGGGCACAATTGGTGAATGCTTTTTCTTAGACATTGAACTTTCACACAGGCCAAATTTTCAAGGAAGTGTTTTCCTCTGCAAGATCTGTTCTTTAGTATAGGTTTTTTATAACCCATTGAAATGTTGACATCCAATAGTCCATGTTGGAGAATGGTGCTTCAAGTTAAGTGAATGACATCACTTGTGAGATTCCTAGTGTTTTGTTTACCAGATGCATGTCAAATGACACATGGAAATTTTTCGCAGCATTGGTGGTGGATTGGCAGATTTGTCATGTGATATTGTTTGTAGGTTCATATTTTTTTCATGTAGAAGATGGTGATTAGTCAAATTCCCTCATATTTTCTTCTTCTGGCTACTCAAGATTACTTAATTGTTTTAGTGTTGAACATGAAATGTTGATTCAACCATGGCCCATCTAGGTTTTCCTTTTAGCAAGTCACAAAATATTTGGTGGCATGTATTTCTGTTGAGAAGGGAAAAGACTTTTACAGTTTATAAAATTCATGGTTGACAATGCACCTAATTTACCATCTCTGTGTTTTCACCAAAACCAAGTTACTATCCCATAAATTCAGACAACACTTGAATTTCAAACATTTGATAAAGAACAACCCAAATGCATAAGAGGTTAGGGAAGAGTTCAAAGAAATCAACTGCAAACCACTACCTCTAGACTGGCTTTTTTTTTATGGTGAACTGGAGTTGCTAATATCCCACTCCTTACTAGCTTCTAAATCCAAAATGGAGAGCTTGAAAAACAATTCATTTTGATGTGAATTTTTTTGCCATGGATGGCCACTGACAATGCCTTATAGGAGAAGTCAAAAATTCCATATTATATTCGGAATATCCTCTTCGTTCTTAATTGAAAATAACACAAGAATGTAGTTCATAACCCTTATAAACCTTTGGTGAACTAAATTGTGTATATTCACTTTCACTGGGATCTCTTATGATTTTCCTTTTCATGTAAATTGTGCTCTCTTCCGTCTTTGTGGCAAAAGAATCTAATATGGAATTTTGTTTATCATGTTGAAAATTTCAGCTTAATTGATCCCTTTTCATAACTTCATTATTATTGGAAATAATTGTATCTCTAAGAAGCGAAATATCGTTATCAGGATTTGGAACATCTGTAATTGGTGGAAACTTCAAAATTATTGTTGAGGCTTGTAATCATGTCTTGCAATCATAATATATTATTGTCTCCATATCCAACATGTTGACAGATTGAGATTCCTCATTCATGTTACCTATATTTCTTATGAATGGAGATCTAAATTTGAGTAATTTAGTTATAGTGGGCATAATAGGTGAACATTTTTTCTCAGAAGTTGAAATTTCACATATGCCAACTTTTCAAGGATGTTTTCTTTGTCTCTACAAGATTTGTTCTTTAGTATAGGTATTTCATGACCTATTGAAAATGTAGACATTACATTCCATGTTGGAGAACAATGCTTCAAATTAAGTGAATGACATCACTTCTGAGATTTTTTTTTTTTTTTTTAAACATATGCATGTCAAAGGACACATGGGAATTCTTTGCAGCATTGGTGGCGAATTGGCAGATTTTTCACATGTCATATTCATTGTAGTGTCAGATTTTGTATCAAGTAGAAGACAATGGTTAGTCAAATTGATGCAAGAGAACTCGAGCTTCCAAGTCATCAAGCTTTTTTCTTTTTGTGGATAAAGCTCCAAATCGGGTTTTAACATGGAATATTATTATTTTTTCCTTATTGTAAATAGTTTTAATTTCTTTATTTCTTACAGAACTATAGATTGGGATAAGGTTTAGTAGATAATCTTTTTTAGAATAAGACTATGCTTTTAACGCATGAAAAACTTAGGAGATAAATCATGGGAGGTTGTAGGAGAAACAATCTTGTTAGGAATGAGCAAGTTTTTGGGATAAGAAAATGTTTAGTCATCTTAGAAACTATTGGGGGTGCTTTTACGATTTAGAAAAGCTATAGATAGACAAGATTTTGTCAATAAGGCAAAATCAAGTCATTTTTGGATTGATTTATGGATATAGGAAAATTTATTTTGTTTGTATATGTTATTATAATTATTGTAAACCTAAAGGGAAAACAAATGGACAAATGAATATAGAATCAGGCCAATAGTTTATGCATGATTATGAGTTTACGCATGTATAATTTTCCTTTATTTAATGGAAACATAGGTTCACCAAAGCCACTGTGTATGACTCTTTGTATTATTGTGTGTTATTTTAAATGCTTTGAGATGGGTTGAATAATAGTTAATTGACTAAATAACGAAATCTGGGCATGTAGTGTAGATTGAGAAGTTGAACTTAGCAAGAAAATTCGTTTTTTCTTGCATCACAAATGCCTTCAAATTTTCTTTTCGCTGGTCAGTGAAGATTGCTTAGCTCTTTTGGGGCTAAACATGAAATGTTGCTTCAACCATCGCCCATCTAGGTTTTCTTTTAGGATGGCACAAAACAACTGGTGGCATGTCTTTCTATTGAAAAGGCTAAGGATTTCTCTAGTTTAGAAATCTCTGCTTCTAGGATCTCTTTTAAAGAAATCATCTCAATGTCATCACAAAAAGAATAGAGTATTTAAATAGAATAATTATAATCTCTTTGGAGGAATGCCCAAATCCATTTGCCACTTCCATCAACTAGAAAAATTAAATCTTGCTCTCGACCAATTCTCAGGTAGTATACCTATAACTCCGGGGAAGCGTGTGACGTTAGTTCAACTAGACATATCATACAAAGGATGATCACAAGGAACATACCTCATGAAATTTGGGTGTCCATTCATGTAAGACTAGGTAAACTTGTCGTAATGTTAAGTTAATTTATTAGCTATTATTAGAGACAGTAATTTAAGTTGCAAAAGAAATAGTTGCAAGTTAGGCAACATCTTCATCCCATAACATATCACGTCGTAATGTTAAGTTAATTTATTAGCTATTATTAAACACAGTAATTTAAGTTGCAAGTTAAGCAACATCTTCATCCCATAACATATCACTTCTCTCTTTAGCGATTTTTCCATATGCTAACTATACTCTTCTTTCATATGCTACCCACTTAGAACATTTCCTTTTCAACATCTAATACAATTGCTACTTAAAAATGTTATATATAAATTTTATTCCATTTAAAAATTTTACATTCTTATGAAATTGTTTTTTGAAAAAAATTTAGCAATATAATTTTCAACAAAATTGAAATTTCACATTTTTTAAATATATAAATAAATTTAACAACCCAAAAAAACAAACAACAAACAATGAGAGACTTAAACTTTATCATTAAACAACTTTAATTTTTAATTTTAAAAAATGTATTAGTTAAATTATGCGTTTTTTTTAATAAATTACAAAAACTGATTCTGCGTTTAATTTACACACGTCATTTCATTGTATTGAGGACATTCCTCTAACGAAATTATTTGTCGTAAAAAATTTCAGTGACGAGGGACGGCTGGTGCATGATGTGGTTAAACATGTGTTGAGAATTAAACGTGTGGGCAGTATTGAAGAACAGAAAACACACATCCACTAGCACGATTTTTTCACTGAGACACTGGCAGAGTTGCAAGATTATATAGATGGGTTAACTCTCAGTATACCAGATGTCTAGATCGAGAAGTTAACGATGAGACTGCAGTGCCATACTATTGGTGTACCTAGATGTTGGATGAGGATATTGCGCATGATAGGTCAGGTTGTGACCTGTTATCATGAGCATCATTAGGACTACTTAGGATGATTCATGTATGCATTTTGAGTTTTGAGGTCACATGACCAACATGTCCTGGACACAAATTTTGTAAAAACGTTAAAGATCTATTTATTTTTATTTCAATGTTTTTATATGGTTATGTGCAATCCTATTCAATTGTTGATATGAATTGAAAATTTACTTTTACATATGTCGTAAATGTTTGTTTAACACATAGTTTGCTAAAGAATCAGTCAATGTGTTAAAGTTTATGGAAATATGTTGATATTGAATGTACTCAAAATTACTTTCCAAAGACGAACTCTAAGGAACATACGATGAATAGCTAGAGTTTTGATGGTGTAAACATTCATAAGTTGTAGTACGACACGTTTTGAGTGTAGCCTAATGATGATTCGTTGAATGCCAAGTGAAATGACATCATAGAGAAGTTCGATCACTGTGTTATACTCAGTGATATTGTTCGTAGAACGAGCGATACAAATCCCTTGAAAAATCACTAACTCGCCACTTGGAGTGAATATGGCACATGCTGTAGAAGATAGGTTCTCTGTACTATGACTATCACCATCATCATAACCAACAAATGGTTCCGAAGATTTTTACATCTACAACAAATGCAAAGCGGATTACTAACCACATAAAAATTATAAAAGTCACACTATGACACACACACACAATTAAAGCATATATACAATGTTTTACTACGCAAAATCAAGCATAGTAACATTTAAGATACAACCCATTTCCGGGTTGCAAAAATGGAATTCCATCATAATCAACCAACTCATAAGCGCCATTTTCAAAAACACACTCGACAATATAGGGGCCCATCCATAGTGGTTCAAATTTTCCTGCTCCTAATTTATCAGCTTCCTTATCATAAATCAAGGCCACGTCTCCTTCTGAAAATTTGCGAGGCTGGACATTTCAGTGATATTGTGCCTTAATTCATTTCTTATGTCCTTCGTTGGCCGATACGACTCACGACGTGTTTCATCTAGATGGATGAGTTCTAAGAAACATGCTTCCTCATCAAAAGTGTCAGGTAACAGGTCAGTTGCGAGTTTTAAGGTGAAATTTCACATTGTATAGGCAAGATTTCCTCTAGACCATACAGCAATTGAAAAGGTGTGAATCCAGTTGCGTTTTCTTACTGAGGTTCGGTAAGCCCAAAAAGACGAGTACAAGATTAAATTCTAGTTTCATTTATGAACTCATATCATTCGTTGAAGCATTCACTTAAGGAATTTGTTCATGCCTTCAACTTGTCCGTTAGCCTACGGATAATGAGGAGTAGAACTATCAAGTGAATGTCCTAACTTGGTAGTTAACTCAGTCATCATGTGATTGTGAAAATGAGAACCATGATCTCTAACTATAGGTTGTGGTACACCAAACCCAGCAACCACATGGTTCAAGAAAAAAAGGGCAGCCATCTCACCACTGTTGTTTAATGTAGGCATCACCTAGGCCCATTTCGTAAAATAGTCAACGACGACTATAATATACCCATGCCCCCTCACCAAGTGAGGGCTACATGTCATGAAATCAATGCCCCATTTTGGAAATGGTCCAACAACGACAATAGGATGCAGTGGTGCATGTGGTAATAGAGCTTTACCGTCAAATATCTGGCATGCATGACAACTTCTGACAGCAATAATGTAATCATTAAATATGGTAGGCCAGAAGTAAGTAGCATGGAGAATATTCTATGCAGTAGCATAACCAGATAGATGTCCACCATAAGCAGTAGAATGAAATCATTCAAGACTTTCTCGGCTTCCTCATGTGTGAGGCACCTCGGTAAAATCGTATCAATATTGCGATGGTAAAGGGTGTTGCTAATGATCAGCTAACATTTGGCTTGATATCGAGTACATCGCTGATGCGAGTGAGAGGTATTGGGCCGGAAAATTTGGGTATAGAGATAGATCATTATATCTCCATACCAAGGGTCAGATGATGAAATCAGAAATAGAGACTTATCCAGAATTTATGGTTTTGTAGTTGAGTCGATGGAAGTAGAGGGAAGGTCGCAAAGAAGTTCGACAAAAACTAGAGATTTGTTTGACTTTTGGGAGGGACAATTTTGAAGCACCTCAAGCGTCAACATAGAAGAAGGTGACTGAGCCAAATATTCTACTATGTTATAATTTTGTGCTACTCGAGCTTGAGGGTTGAATGTAGATTTATGTACAACTCCCTTAGGCGGCTTTATTGTTAACTCTGGTGAAATGGGTGGTGGAATGGAATAAGATGAAGTCGAGTTCGAAGTAATAGGTTGATTTGGAGCTTGGTTATTCAAGGATGTCAGTGGATTACCATAATCTTTACTTCGTGTAGTCACGATAACATCATTCTTAGGCTTAGTGGTGGATAGCATAAGCACTTGTGAAGTGGAAGCATGATCTATAGTAACTAAATGAGTCTTTGGGTTCGGAAAAGGATTTGTCAACATAGTGGATGTACTAGAACTCTTAAGAAGTTTTGAGACTTTAGAGCGGTGAGGATAGTCTCGCGTAAAGTTATCATAGTTACAAACTAAACATGGGTAATGAGGTTTCCTAGCTGAGGAAGAGGAATCATATGATTTCTCTTAAGGGGGATTATTTTGTTTATTTTTTCCCCTTTTTCTTGCTTCCAGGTTGCTTTTCATTCTTACCTTTTCCAGATGACATGACATTTATTTCGAAGCAAGTGTATTATCAGGTATGTTTGAAGTTTGATTTGAAATAGGAAGTACTTGGCCAAACAATCTACCTGTTGTTTGTGTGGTTGAAGAACCAATTACACCGTCATCGACATGAGAGTCCTTACTAGATTGAGGTGGTGGAATAGTAAAAGCTGGTCTCGGTGCATTTAGAATCTTATCATAGAGCATGCCAGACTGAGTGTAAATCAAGTCTAAGTATTGGGCACGAGCAATTAATTTCTCTTCAGTAACAACTCCTCCTTTAGCCACATCCTCGGTGATAGATGGCAACAAGGATTTAATAAACCACTAAACTAAAAGTTGATCAGGAACCAAAGTTTTGACCATTCGATGACAACAACGCCACTCATGAATATGATAAAAAATGTGAGTAGCTTATTGATTTGAGGCTTCTGCGATCTGTATTTTGTGTGGTGTTATCTTCCCGAGTCATCACATTCATGTTTTTTCATAATCAACGTTTCGAACCAACCTCTGTGGTTCATCATCAGGATTAGATCCATGTGAGTAGCAGTAGTCTATTTAAAGTTGGTAAATAGTTCTGTTCCAGTTTCATATCTGATGGGTAACTGGAAGTGGGTTAAAAATGTAGTGGTTAAGGATGTAAAGTTGTGAAAAGAAGCTTGTGGTAATTTAATGTACCACTTTGCAGCTGGAACAGTAAGCGTTCGTTGGAAAAGACATAGCCTTACTGAATCATCATTCAGGGAGTTTGATGAACACCATAAATGAAAAGTCATAACATGACTGGACAGATCTTCTCTAGGTTTTCCATTGAACTATGGAATATCAGAAGGTGATTTATGTGGAATCACCAGCCACCAAGCTGCATAAATATTGGGATCATTGGTAACCTAATTTAAATATAGTAATTCAAGTGTTGCGACAAAAGGCAACTGTCGATTTAGGTCAGGTTGAGCGTAACCAGGGTAAGATGGAATTGCCTAGGCAATAGGCCTTTGCATACTAGCATAAGGATTCTGCTGCTGGTAACCTTGATAGGGGTAGGTTTTTTGAGCATATCCAGTATAAGGTGTTTGTTAGGCACCAGGATACATTTGCTGTTGCCCAAACCCAGTATAGGCTTATTGATCAGGACCTAGGTAAGCTTGTTGGTTGACCAAACCTAGCATAGGCTTGTTGACCAAGTCCAGGATGAGGTTGGTACTGTTGGAATTGTTGTTATTGATATTTTGGCTGCCAATGTTTTTGAAGCAACAGTTGTTGATACAAGGATTGTTTCCCACCAATGTAAGTTTGACTAGGTTGTGAATAAACTAGACCAATATAAGTTTGAGTCATCCCAGTTAATTGTATACTGGCCTGAGGTTGTTGGAGCCCAGACAGAAAGGGTTTTTGTAAAATGGCCTGAGAAGACTAAGCCTGTAGACTTGAAACTTGAGGGTAAGAGGCTGAAGGACCAGCTTGCAAAGGTTCAGATTCAATCAACTAAGCTTGCGACTGTGGTAAATTTGTAACAACAGGTGTAGTAGGTATGGATGAAATAGGTTTCATTGCTTTTGATGGATACACAAGGCTTGTTTGAATGGGAATTGTTGGTTTCCATTGACAAACAGTCATTTCGGGCCGACCTAAAGATGACGGTATACTGCCATATGATTGCCCCCCAAAAAATGGAGTATAAGCAGTTTGGGCATATTTTTCTCCATATGGAGGTAATCCAATGTAAAGTGGATACATTGGACGGTAACCAGATGAACTAGCTTGATATTGACTGAATGGATTAAACTGTTTAGTATTCTTAAGTGAAGAACCAGCTAAAAATCTAGTGAAGGACATGGGTGAAGACCACGAACTAGAAGCAACACCTCAGTGAGTTCCAGATAATGATTGGTAACCCAGTGGAACAGACGGAACACCATATAGATGTGACTCAGGTGTCATTGTAGACATCGAAGAAGTAGTGACAATAGATTTTGTCGTAGTTGTAATAGATGGTACAGTCTGGGATGTTGGTTGAGACATAGTCAAATGACCTAATAAATGTCTTAATGTATCTATGAGAGTTTGAAAGTAAACAGGATCAAAAGGACCGGTAAAATGAGGATTATAAGGATAAAGATAAAGCCCTGGCCCAAAACGAGTTGGAGTTCTAGGCGGAGACTCTTCAAATTCCTCTTTAATAGAAATCAAATGAGGTGGAAGGATTTGACCGTCAGGTCCATAATAGATTTCCGGTGTTTGACTCTGCGGTAAAGGGGAAGTCTCCATAGTTATAGATGTATGAGGATAAACCGGTCGATCATCTTCTTGTATGGGAACAAATTTTGATTGTTCAACTTCAAGATCCAAGTGTTCTGGTAAAAGAACAATAAGTTCAGGGTGACTTTCTTGAAAAACTTCTGGTTGAATTGTGATAGGTTCAGGATTAGATTTCGGTTGAACAGATTCAGATTCAGAAGTAGTTTCTTGTTGAACAAATTTGGGTTGAGGATCAACTTATTGTTGGACAACTTCAGTTTTCATTTCACTAAGTTCACTTTTAGTGTCCTCAGGAAATTGTAAAGGTTCCACTTCAGTAGCAGATATACCAGTAACAGTAAGAGTAACTAGAATAGAAATATGTATTGGTATAGGTGACTCTGGTAAATCAGATGAATAACTAGAAGTTTGTGATGTACTAGACTCAGTTAAACGAGACCACTTTGATCAACTAGGTGTAGCTTCAGGTGGTAAAGGTGATTACTCGTTGTCCTCTATGAACGACGGGGTAAAGGTTGATTTTCTTCCATGTTTGCTAATTGATTTTATTACAAAAATAAATAAACAAAAAGAGGGTAAGCTAGGAAAAATGATTACCAAGCAATTGTGAACTGCAATATACTGACTCAGTAAATGAAGGACTTAACATACATGCAGGAAATCTCCTCAAATGTTGTGTTCAATGTATCACAGTGGACAAGGCAGTTGACTCAGTTACCTAAGGATGGATAGAAACCTAATGTAGTCCTCCCATATATACCCGAAAGTACATGGAGGCCCAATTTGTGTTATTGTTGTCTAATGCAAAACCGCACAGTGAGAGAATTCCTTTATACTTTTCGTACTATAACACTGCCCTATATACCTGAAGGTACGTGGAAAAGTTATGATATACTTACATACATGGAATGAGGTATCACAATCATAAGGTATCATGGACAATTAACGGCAACTGCTATGTTTAAGGATGCCGAAACACATCTCTAGCCTAGAACCTCTAAATGTTATGCGTTAAGTTACAATGCTCCATTAGGTTAATTGAGATAACTTTTAAGTTGATCTTGTTTAAGATTTTTTCTTTCAAGTTCACCGCGTGATGGTTTTGAAACTCCTAGAATGCAACTAATCTGAGAAACATTCTTTTCATTTGATTTCAACAATGAAAACCATAAGTAGTAGGGATAGAGCAATCAGAATATTTTAACAAAGAGCATAGAGCCCATCTAATGCAACTTTCCCTAAACCACTCCTACAAGCGCACAAAAACTTCTAAATGCACGATGCATGTTTTTATTTTCACTTCCTTAATGTTTATATGAACATAAAAGAAACTAAATGCATAAACAATCAATCAATGCTTTTCATAAGAAACGAATACTTTACGACAATTTCTTTTTTAAAGAAATTAAGACTTTATGGCACTTCCTTTTCAGAAAAGACTAATCGATATAAACTAACTTTGACAATGAATTCATAATGATAAAGAAATCCCTTAAGAAACACTTAACAATCAAGGCCAAACTAGGGCTAGGAGAGGAAATTCAAATTGATTTCAGAAACATAGAAAACATTGATCTTTCAGCAAACAACTTTAGAAGCAAATTTTGAAAATTCAAGCAAAAAGGTTGGTTTTTTTGCCTAACAGGGATCAATGCAGGCTAGAGCACTATCTCTAAGCTAAGGCTACTCTGCAACACACTATGTTATATGGAATTTGTATATACGGATAAACACATTTTCCCTATGTGGGTAGTTTCACTTAGTACAACAGAAAGAATGTAGTTTAACCTTTTCCTATAATAAATAGATGAGAAGAAGGAAGTTACTTGTAATCTTCCACTTCCTTGATCTCCTTTGAATTGTTCTCGTCACTCCCACTCGAAATGAATTCGCTCAATTAGTACCTGTATTCCGAAACAAAAGACGACAATGATCAAAGTACTTGATCTATCTACTATAAACCAATGGAATCGACAACATTGAAACATATATGCATCGTAGATATGAACAAGAATATGGGAAAAGGAACAAACATCTTTATTGATGTAGAAGGAAGAGTTACAACCAATGTAGTTCAATCCTTCGTCACTCATCCAGCTTCAGTCCAACCCTCGTCACACCAAAATCACAGCAATCCAGTAGCATAACGTTCCTTGACATGAACTCAAATCTCAAACCAACAATATTTCTTTACAATCTTCAAATTCCAACCCGTGATCACTGTTATGAAACCAGCTCAAAAAAAGATAGAAAAGATAGATAAACACCTTCAAAATAAGCCTCTTCAGGGGGAACCTCCTTTACATTACACAAATGAACAATTCTTGGATGATACAAATGACAAGACCTCCTTTCTATATATAGGAGTCTAAGGGGTCATAATATATTCAAAGCCGACATAACAAATTTAAAATTATGGGCACAATAATAACAATAGTGGGCTTCTATGGGGCACAATGATAACAATATGGGGAGTATATGGGCACAACAATATAATGAGGTGGTTGTACTAATAACAATAAGGGGTTACACTAGTAGTATAGGGACATAACATGCCCCTCTCCAAAAAGTGTTGTCCTCAACGCTTGAGTAGTTCTTGATGCTTCTGTATAAAATTCTTGTCCACCGATGTGAAATCTTCAGCGGGTAAGTTGTTACAGTTGATGAGATACTTTGAAATACTTCGATTTTGTAGCTGTCAGATTCTTGTTTCTGTGACTTCTCTAGGTTCCAGTATCATTTTTCCTTCCTCGTCAAGTTCTAGCAATATTGTTTGAACTGGGACCTTATGCAACTTTTGAATGAGTGACCACACTTCTTCGTCCTTCTTCCACTCATCCCTTGCTTCGTTTATCCAATATGGTTGGATAATAGAAATAGCACAAAACATTGCTTCCACATCCTCATCCTTTCTTGAGAGTGCATCTGCGACAACATTTTTCTTCCCTTTTTTGTAGATGATTTCAAAGTCATAACCCAACATATTTGTGGCCCATTTTTTCTATTCTTCTAAAGGTAATCTTTGCTCTAACTATTTAACAATATCATGATCCTTTTTTACCTTGAAGTGTCTTCCCATTAGGTAAGGTCGTCATTTCTTAAGTGCATGTAGTATTTCCAACATTTCCTTCTCATAAATAGCTTGCTTGAGATGTAACCATAAAAATACCTAATCACCTACATCAAAACTTCTTTCACTGCAATGTTGATATGCCTGTTGTTTCATTCAATTCTGCACCAAAGTAGCGTTATCCTTTAAAAGTTGGAGAACTTTTTGTTAATGCTCGATGTGATCTTTCACTGCTTGAATATTTTTCTTCTTGATATGTCCTTGTATCTTGAGAGTTCGAGGAGTGGTAATTTCGTCCAATGCATTACAAGATATGGTCAGAGTCATTTTTTGATGCTCGATGTGATCTTTCACTTTTTGAACATTTTTCTTCTTGATATGTCCTTCTATCTTTAGAGTTTGAGGAATGGTAAATTCTACCAATGCATTACAAGATATGGTCAAATTCATTTCTTGATGCTGGATGTGATCTTTCACTTCTTGAACATTTTTCTTCTTGATATGTCCTTCTATATTGAGAGTTTGAGGAGTGGTAATTCTTGCCAATGGTTAACAAGATATGGTCAGATTCATTTCTTCTTTCCCCGCGGTTGGTTCCTGGTGTATATTCTCTTCTTTTAACGTTTCTTGATCCTTTTCTTCCTCCTCTCCACAGTCAATGTAAAATAATTTATTCTCAGCACACTTATGACATTTAATGTATTTGTTATCACAATTGTAACAAAGCCCATTTTCTCCTTTTTCTTCCAACTGTTGTGGTGTCAACATTGTAGGTCGTGGAAGGAGAGGAGAAGCAACACTTCCATTTTTATAGTTGTGAGGGGTAGACTTCCTTACTGCCATAATTTTTCTTTCCTCTTTTGTTGCCAACCTAAATGCCCTCTTCAATGAATCAGGTTCCCAAAGATGAACCTCATGTTGAATGTTATCCTTTAAAGTCCCTATGGAGACATCAATCCTCTGCTTCTCTGGAATATCATTTTCCCTTATATTCAATTTTTGAAAGTCATCAATGTGCTCTTCCATTGAACACTTTTGTTTGAGATCTATCAATTGGCTAAAGAAGGTGTTTCTCTTTGTATCCTCATAATGTGCTATCATTTCCTCTGTGAGAATTGACCATGTGACAGGTGGTTTACGAGAACAAATCCCTTTATACCATAAAAGTTTAATCAGTTCTAAATAATTAGATGTAATACATACCTTTTATAATAGTGGTACACCATGTAGATCAAAATATTTCTCCATCTGTAGTATCCAATTTACCGGATCCTTGCCATCAAACTTCCTCATCTTGTTTTTTCTTGATTTTAGGAGCTCGATATTGAAATGATTGTAACTCTATAATTTCGGATCATCCAATTCTGAAATCATGACCTACAATAGTCCTTTGCGTCCTCTTTCCAATGCCACCAGTCTAATCGAAATTGGATTCTCAAAGAAAGAGTTATGCACAATCTCCCAAGATGACCTAATTATACACCTTTTCAGAATAACAAACTTGTATGACGTGCCATGTGTCATTGTTTTGACCTTCAAATATGAAACATACACACGAAATACTATAGTCTATCCTATTTATGTAACTTCTTATGAAATTTCAATCTGATGCTCAGAGAGAGAGTTATGACGATTTTCCCAAGGTCACCTATTTAAGATGTAATTCAGGAGTCTGCAAAAACCCTAATTTCCTTAGATCGTATATCCAAAACTGTAGCAGGACAAGATCTAAAATTTGGAACCAAGGTTTAGACCAATTTCTTCTCAAATGGATTTTTGTTTTAGCTTTTGGAACTTTGTAGCGAAAATGTTATAGCGAAAATTCTACGATGCCTTGTTTTAGATGAAATTCTGAATCTTGCAAGAACTACAACTTCCTGAGATCATATCTCCCAAAATATAGCAAGACAAGCTCTGAAATTTGGACCCGAGGTTCAGTGACATTTATTCTCACATGGGTTTTATTTTTAGCTTCTAAAACATCGCAGAAATAAATTTATAGCAAAAATATCATGATGACCCGTTTGGAGCAGCGAAAACCCTAGAATCCAAAGCTCTGATACCAAATGTTTTGAAACCAGCTCACAAAAAGAAAGAAATGATAGATCAACGCCTTATAGTTCAGCCTCTTTGAGGGGGAAACCTCCTTTACATTACACAAATGAACAATTCTTAGATGATACAAATGGCAAGACCTCCTTTCAATATATAGGAGTCTAAGGGGTCCTGATATAATCAGAGCTGACATAACAATAATAATGTAAGGGCACAATAATAACAATAGTGAGCTTCTATGGGGCACAATAGTAACAATATGGGGACTACATAGGTACAACAATATAATAAAGGTGTTGTACTAATAACAATAAGGGGTTACACTAGTAGTATAGGGGCCTAATAACAAATCCGTAGTTCATTGATCAAGGAATTCCTTTTGATGGGAATCCTAGTCCTTTTCCTCCTTTCGGAAATATTGGTGCTCCTTATATGGCTACATTATCCCTTCCGGGATTTACCATTGGCTTACCAGTATGGTTGTTTTCAACCTCCTTGGCTCAAAATGTTGTGATTTCTCTACAATCGAGAACAACTCCAACTCGACAAAATCAACCTCCATTTGATCCTAAAGTTGACCCTTTTCCTTCTTCCTCGGTTGTTTCTTTCTCCCCTTCTTCCTCTTCGCCTGGAGAAAGTATTGGTACTAGTAACCAGGTGGCTAAGAAGAAGAAGAAAGGGAAGAAGAAGAAGAAGAAGCAAATTCAACAGAGGGGAAATCAAGCAACCATTGCTTTGAATGCAACATCTGATGAGAAAACATCCATCAAGCCTCACAAATTTCGATATCCATGCAAACTTTGTGCAGGAGACCATTTTCTTCGAAATTGTCCTGATATTCCTCAAATCTTAGAAGAATGGTCTTCCCGTTCACATCATCTTATGTCATCAACTTCTGGAGATCATGTTGGTAACACACCAACAACTAGTGGTAGTAAAGTTCATGGAAAGAAGGGTAAAGTTAAGTTTCCATGTAGGTTATGTGAAGGGAATCACCCCATTCACCTTTGTCCCTATCTGGCTGAAGCCAAAAAAGTGTTGGATAACCATCCTGCTTCACCTTAACGACTTCCATCTGGTTACAGGAAACTCTCCCTAAATCCTTCACTAGTTGATGAATTTACTGACCAAAATCAACCGTCGGTCGAAACCACTCTCTCTGAAAGTGAATCCTATGAGTCTATACCTGACCCAAATCAACAGGTCGAGGTAACAGTTGACCCAATTTCACCTTCAGTAAATCGTACCTTTCCTGAAGAGAGTAAATATAATACCACTCAAGTTCTTTTTGTTTCTTCAGATTCTAATGAGCTTGGGGGCCATGTTCCTATTACATCAGGACAGGAGGAAAATCCTCTAGTTCTCATAACTCATGGGGTTAATTCTCTTGTTTCTACGGCACCCCCTCCAAGTAGTCTAGTCACTTCCTTTGATTGGAATCGATTGGCAGAATTCCATCTTCCTTCTTATGTGCCTTTCCAGATCATAGTACAAGTTTGTAATATGATTGCATTGGGCACTATTATAGATGAAGGTGCATCTATGAGTATCCTTTCCTCAACTGCTTGGCAAGCGCTTGGTTTGTCGTCGCTTGTTCCAGTTACCCAGAATCTGTTGGCTTTTAATAGAGGAACCAGTCAACCGTTAGGGATCCTCCCTCAGTTACCTATTACTTTGGGAAGAGAAATCATTTATCTGAATGTGATGGTAGTCCCAGGACCTTTAGATTACAATTTATTTCTTTGGCGCGACTATGTTTACGGCATGGGAGTTATTGTTTCAACACTCTTTCGAGTGTTTTGTTTCCCGCATTAAGGAAGAATTGTCACCATTGACCAGCTTTCATTTCCCAATCCAAATATGGCTTCTAGTCAACCATCTTCCCTAAATGGCCCTTTTGTACCAATGGTATCTTCCCCGCCGAGGGTCAATTATGTGGCAACCCTTTCCATACCTACATCAACTGACGATCAATTCAGTGATGTTGTACATCATGTACTGGGGGCATTGGAACCAAATCTCTCCTTCATGACCTCTTATGAGTTGTGATTCAAGGTCCCCGAGGAGAGTCCCTTATCTTGTGTCAACCTCATTAAAAAATGAAACCAAGCAGTACAAGGAGAGTTCCTTGTCTTGTGTCAACCTCGCTAAAAAATGAAACCAAGGGTACGAGGATAGTTTGTTGTCTTGTGTCAACCTCGTTAAAAAATGAAACCAAGGATATGAGGATAGTTCCTTGTCTTGTGTCACCCTCATTAAAAAATGAAACCAAGGAGTATGAGGATGGTTCTTTTACTATTTCAACCTCACTAAAAAATGAAATACCTCCCATGAGGATACTTCCTGGTCTTGTGTTAACCTTGTTAAAAAATGAAACAAGGAGTATAAGCATAGTTTCTTGTCTTATGTCAAGCTTGTTAAAAAATGAAACAAGGAATCTAAGCAAAGCTCCTTGTCTTGTGTCAAGCTCATTAAAAAATGAAACAAGGTCTCAAGTTCAAAGTTGAGTCTTTGACTAGATGTCGTAAAATCCTAGTCGAGTCTTTCACTTGATCTTGTAATTGAACCTTCATTCCATCCACTTGATAGCCACGAGTAGTCTACTTAGGTGAATGTAATGAAGCTTAGGGGGCATGCACCTAGTGATAAATTTAAGTTTACTTATAGGTTATGTGAAGGGAATCACCCCATTCACCTTTGTCCCTATCTGGACGAAGCCAAAAAGGTGTTGGATAACCATCCTGCTTCATCGCAGTGACTTCCATCTGGTTATAGGAGACTCTCCCTTTCATCATGCTATGGGCATGTAAACTAATTCCAAGCATAGTTTTTTCATTTTAAGCTTGTGTAAAAATGAAACTGAATCCAAGCATAGTTCCCTATGGTTCAAGCTTGCCTAAAAATTAACCCATTTCCATTTTTAACCCTCGTGATTGCCATTCTGTTAGCCTCTTTTGTCAGATGAGCCTTGGTTGTTTTCATCCCATCACCACCATCCCTTTGGCAGATCATACGCTTTCACTTGGTTGTTTTACCCTTTTTGAGGAACAGTTGCAATGAGTGGTCTTGTTAGCCAGCCTCTTCACATAAATCAACATGTTTTGAGAAGTTCCAACATCTCCAGAACTAGTTGCTACCCTAGACACCACTTGTTCCTCAAAGTGGATTCCTCTTTAAGCTCTTTTCATACTCTCTAAATATGAAAAGATTTCCGAACGCTTGTCCTTTCCAGGTCATTAATGGATTGGAAACAATATCTCTCTTGTATTATGTTATGCTTTTTTGTACTTGAGAGATTAATTTACTTAAAATAACTTGTGGAGTTTCTTTTTGTCCCTTTTTGAACTCTCTAAACATGAAAAGGACTGGGTTATCTTTGTTGTTAAACTCGTTAAAACATCAAATAGTGACAAACTTGTCCATCTAGACAAGATCAAGCTTCACCTTCGCTAGACTCGTTAAAACATCAATTAGAGATGGATTCGCCCGAAGGGTGAAATTATACAACAAGCATATGTTATCCTCCTTAATCTTGATAAAAATAAAGAGGTACTGGTCAACAATGACTGGGGAAAATGGAAAAAGGGGAAACCACTTTATGGTAGCAGGTCGCTCTTGAACATGACACTTTAAATTCATCTCCGTGACTATTTGGGTTGGGTTATCTGCTTGACGGTTATCATACTTATGGTCTATCACACCATCCATCACTTTTTCTTTGGGTCAATGCTGCCAATTCATTCAGACTATTTGGGTTGGGTTATCTGCTTGATGGTTATCATAACTATGGTTTATCACACCATCCATTACTTTGGTTTTGGGTCAATGCTACCAATTCATTCAGTGTCGTCAATATGTTCAAGAGAAGTCATTCAGTGCAATACCATAAACCTTCATTTTCATGACCGCCATTCGTGAACCTTGTAACGTCAGTCAAATTCCATCTCTAAAATCACTACACTCGTTTCATGTCTTTGATGTGGGATACATCAAGTCCCTCCTGCGACGAGTCACTTCTTGTCGACATCAACTCATTATCCAAGAAGTTGACTTAGAAACACCCATTCAGTACCTTGTGGCTTGCATACATCAATGGCAGGTTTCTCGCTTTCAACGATAGGCATACATCAATGGCCTTCGACCAAAAGACTTTGTATGGTGTTCAACATCAAATCATCTGATCACACCATGCAGAATGTACTACAGTACTTTGAGGATCATTATCATTATCAGGGATTTCTCTCGCATCTGTTAACAACTTACATCATCGGCTGGTAATCACATGGTGTCTTCCCATGTTCAACTTCAGATCAAATATTCACATGGTTAGACTTGTACTTGAGCGAACGGCTGAACAAGATTGAAGACCCTGGATCTAGTTTCATCCATCCGGGCTGCGATATCAGGAGTACTAAATCATATGTACAATGGCTTTACATTGATAGTCATTCCAATCATGGGTATATATCTGTAGACAATTGTTTATGTACATGTAATGAAAGTTTATAAGTTGAGCATGGGTATGCCTTCCCTCAGCTCTTCATGTAAAATCAAATATCATGATATATGCATTGTAATTGATGCAGGTCACCTTCCACTTTGATACCTTCTCATCACATCGTAAAGCATTTCATTTGAAATTGGCATTTTTCCAACTTCATGCTTTAGGGGGAAACTGTTACAGATCCATTTGGGAACATCAAATCCCAACATTCAGATCAGTTATCTAGGGCTCATCAAACAATGAAATCAATTGTTTCATGCCCTAAACAAGTCAACCCTTTGAATGCCTCCTTCCCAGATAGTTTCATGACTTGAAGACATCCAGAGATTGCCTCTAGAGGGATCAGCGTAGGTAAGCCCTTATTGATCCAAAATGGATCTAGAATAGACTGCTAAGTCTAAAAATATTCCTCACGGAGGAAAATGAAAGTAAAAGGATGCTCTTGAAAATAGTATCATTGCATATATCTCTTCATTATGAATCTAAGGCAATTTGAATGGACCAAAACGGACTTTGGATGAAGAAGTTATTGCAAAAAGAAGATTGCCCATTATCCTTAGAAAAGGAGGCAATTTCCTATTAAAGTGGACTTAAGGGTAAATATGTTTCAACAAAAGTCCCTTAAAGATTATCGCATCGACAACCTTTCATCGGATTGCAAATATGTATTATAGAGGAGCAATGGATATATCACATCGCAATTATCTAAAGGGGAAGACTTAGTCGAGGCATAAAGGTTTTGTGATAAGCGATCAGCGATTGCACGTGGACCATTGGATAGGGTGTGTAGATCAACGGTCAGGATATAATCGCTGATCCGAGATTGGAGAAGGTTGAGGACCATTACCCGTGGCATTGCAACTGTGCAATATGCGATAACACTGATTGGCGATCAGTGAATCGTATCACAAACAATACAAAGGCCAATGCACATGCGACTTGCGAATAAAGTGATGGGTCGATTGTGATGAGAGCTTGTCAACTGTCGGATCAAGAAAAGAATGGACAGTCCTAATTTGATCGACGATCGGTGATCGGATAACACAAATATGAAGGGCCGTTGACATAGCACGATTGCGATTAGCGATCAGGGTGTGGACCCGATAGGGTTTATAAATGGGCTATATAATATTTGAAATCTGAATTTACGGGATTTCTTTGTATTCCCGTGTATTTGGGTTTTTGGCCTATGCAATGAGATTGTGATATTGCGATAAAGGAATGGACCCGAAAGGGTTTATAAATGCAGCTGCATATTATTTGAAGTTTGGATTTTTGGATTTTCAATGTATTCCTGTGTATTTGGTGTTTGGCGATAGGAAATGCGATTTGCGATGAGCAATGAAGAACACGGACCCGATAGGAATATAGGAGTGATTGAATATTATTTGAGTTCCGGCTAAATGCTCCATGATGTTTTTTCATCAGTTTTCCTGTGTATTGCGTTACGTGTTCGAACGTGGGATTTTTGTAGGAGGAAGGCCAAATGACCTGGTTTCCTACCCATCGGTTCCATTCCAATTGCAAACTGATTCTTATGATGAAACAGTCAGGTTCTTTAATGATGAAGGACTGTAACCGATGTGTTACAAAAACACAGAGAGCTCAATTGACAAAGCGGCTGAAGGTTGTTGAGATTCGCAGAGAGGCCGAGAGTACTGCCATGAAGACATATAGAGAGAAAGCGCAGGTAGAGTAATGCACAGAGGACACTCATGTGATGCTAGAGAATCCATTTCCAAGGCACAGTGAATGTGTAGGTACCGAGAGAGAGAGAGCTCAGAGAAGATCAGGGAGCACAGAGGCTGAGAGTAATGCGTGGAGGCAGCTCAGAGAAGCCCAGAGCTATTTGAACGATGAGGAATCCAAAGGGAAATCTCAGTATATGCCAGGAGGGCAGTTTGCGGAGTGAGGAAGGATTGCGTAGAGAAAAGTCTTAGTGAATGCTCAAAGGGAAGCTCAGAGAGCCACAGAGCCAAAGCGCTTGACAGAGGCATAGCCACTAGAGGTTGGAGGCAAACTTGCAGAGCTAGAGAGCTCAAATGGACTTCTAAAGAGCCATGAAGCTGCAATGAAGTTCAGAACAACAAAGAGATCAAAATGATCAAGCTGTTGCTGGTGACTATTTTACTGAAGATAAAAGAAGGATTCTAGAGACAATACAGAATTCTGAGGGAGTCAAAGAGGCCAGAAGCTCAAGAAGCTCAGAGCACTAACTGAAGGAGTCAAGTCCAGAGAAGCCTAGATCAATCTATAGCTAAACAACAACTAGCAGGATAAGATGGCATTCTAAGCCCAATGGTTCAGTTGTAAACCATTGGAGTTGAGTATGGAACTTGTAAAAGAATTTAAGCCATAATCCCAAAGAGCCTAGTCGAGTTGATTAGAGCTCAAGGAGACATAGCTGTGGATATCAAGGTGAACTCCATATTATATTGTTGTCTTCTATGGTTTTCTTATTTTCTGCTTTATTTACTATTATATGTGTTGATATTGCAACAAGATGATGGAGCTTAGTGAAAAGAAGTCACCTTCACTAAGTGGGCCCGCTGGGCAAGTTTTGGCGCAAAGTCTATTTTTAGACTCTATTTTTAGACATATGGATCATGGTCTATGAATTGCAAGATGTTATTTATGGATGATTGGTCATGTTGTTAAAAATAGATGGACTTCTATTTTTAGACAACAGCGGAGGTACTCTCAGTCTAAATATAGAACAGTCGAATATTATTAGCCCTTAATAATATCTGGACTATAAACATTATCTTATTCTCTTGGAGCACTTCAGTTCAAGCTATGGATGTGGCACATGTAGCTGAAATAAGTAAATACGTGGTTCCTATGGGTTAATTTGAGCTATTGCATGGAGGACTTCAGTTAGGACTTCAGTGATTGAGTTATGTGGAGTTGGATGAGGAGTTGATGGAGTTGTGTTCAGTTTGACTTAGTTGAACTAGTTGTAGTTAGTCTAACTGGAAAATAGACTAATGTTGAGTGGTGTGAATTAGTAATTAATTAATTCACTAATTATTAACTCATAAAGCAACTGAAGAATACATCAGTCAACTTAATGCATGGACAGTTCAGTGGAGACAAGTGTTAGAGGTAAGTGAAAGGGAAAGACAGCTATCAGTTGTGACTATAGTTTTGCATGTGATTTACACAATCAGTGGGATTGAGTTGCCAATGAGGATTGCGTAGTGTTACACAAGGGAAACACGTGAATTCATCAGCCATTCTCATCCATTCTCTATGCAGGATTGCACAGTGGAGCAGGCAAGCAGTGGAGGTGATTTGAGCCAGCGATTGTTTCATATCTATGATGTATTGTGTGTAACATTGGAGCTAGTATTGTATTGTGTACTGTTACATGATCTCAATCAATATAATACAAATATAGTTTGGGGTTTTTAGCGAGATGCTTTCCTCGTGAAAAATAATGTGTTATGTGTGATTGATGCTTCTATCTTCGCATGCAATTGTTTCTTCTTTCACAAATTGATGATCAATGGTAGATGAGATTATGTATTATGCATGTATTCCGCAATAGTGTATAATCAGGATAATCTCGGTTGAATAAGTGTCATATTATTCATAAAATTTCTACATGGTATTAGAGTAGGTTGATTTGTAGAAGAGATTTCTACAGGATATCAAATCGAGGATTGATCATCAGATCTATTATTCAGGAAGTGACTACGTTTTATTTCTTCAGGCAGAGTCTGTAATCAGGCCAGGTAGACTCTAGATTCATCCTTCTTTGGAAGGTGAGATATCTAGTGAATTCCCATACAGTCAATCTCTGTACAAGAAATACTTTGTTCTCACGAACTTTAGATCAGAAGCGGTTGAGTTTTTAGCTGGTGGAATTCGAATTTGCAGCAATTTTTTCTTGGTGTCAAAGTTGAAATGTCTTTCAATGGATTGCGATTGGAGTATGCCCTTGAGGGCAGCTTGAACTATATTGCATGGAAGGATAGGATGGAGGTGGTGTTAGATGATAATGGGTTGAAGGAGTTCATAGATGCAAATGTCCCAAAACCTACTGATGTTGCTCAAGTCAGGGATTGGCAAAAGAAGACAGCAAAGTGTTGAAGGATTCTGTTGGAGGGCATGAAGGATCACATAGTGTCCAGCCTCCATGGAAAAGCTTCTCCATACTTGATGTGGAAAGTGTTGACAAATCTATTCCAAAGCAAGAGCGACCAGAGGAAGTTGGCACTCAAGGATAAACTCAAAAACATTAAGTGTGAGAATGGAGACAGTATGCCCAGGTATCTCACGAAGTTCACCCAATGCCGGGATGAGCTGGGAAGTGTGGGGGTGACTGTCGATGATGAGGAACTGGTGAGCTTGGCTCTACTTGGTCTTCCAAAGAGTTGGCATTCCTATCAGGACTCTGCCAATGGTCAGGAGAAATTGCCAGGATGGGAGAGACTTTGGTCGCATCTTGTGCAAGAGGAGATCAGGCGGAGCACCAGAGATGGTTCTTCATCTATACATGATGAGAAGAACTGTGCCTTAGCGAGTAAGGTGAATAAGGGGAAGGGTGGGCCATTATGCTGCAAATTGTCCACGAAGGAAATCCAAGAAGGGATCCGGGGAAGGATCTAAAGGTGAGGCACTTGCTTCACAGTTTGAGTTGGATTTCACACTCTTCGCATGCATGGTTTCATCCATGGTGGGAAGTGGTTGGTTTCTTAATAGTGGAGATTCCTTCCACATGACCGGTGACAGAAGTTTTTTCAGTACTTTGGAGGAGAAAGATCTCCAGATACTCATGGTGATGGGTAATGATGAGAAGTACAGTGTCTCAGGTGTAGGCACAGTTATTTTTCAGAGGGAGCATGGACCTCGCATTACATTAACCGATGTCAAGTATGTACCAGGACTGAAGAGAAACTTGGTGTCGATCTCAATGCTGGAAGACAGAGGCTATGATGTAGTCTTCAGTAAGGGAAAGGTTTTCCTTAGACACATCATCACTAGACAGGTGAAGAAGATTGGTTCACGGGTCAATAACCTATATGCTCTTGAGGTTCAAGATGCATGCAAAGCCTTGAGCAGTAACGCAACTGATGGAGACTTGGTGGTTGAGAGGGAGGGTATATTACCTCTCAACATGCAGAGCCAGAAGAAGTCTCAGACGATTGTGGAGGAGCCACGATTGGTGCAACAGCTCCAGGAAGTTGTGGAGTAGCTACAATAGGGGAAGCTAAGTGGAGATCGAGTAGAGACATCTACTCATGCAGAGACCTCTAGTAGGGGGAAACTTCAAGCCAGATGGGCTGAGGGATCACATGCATCCATACCTCCAGGTAGGAGGTGGGGGGATATAGAGTGATCGTCCCGAGGAGGAGGGGCATGATCCTTGAGGTACCCAACCTCTTGGATGAGATCTTGCTATAGGAGCCCTGATGTGGAGTAGCAGGAACTGACTGATTGGGTAGAGACAGATGTGGATGGAGTGGCACAGATAGCGACAGTGTAGGGAACCCAGGACAACGCATAGCTAGCAGGCTGCAACAATGCGAGAGGCACAAGTGTTTTCCACAATGCTAGGTGGCACAGAGAGGTGTGCAATGGTGCGAGATGCATGGAGATGTTGCAGTAGCACAGATGTCAGCAGCAGGTAGAGCTTCAGCATCAGAGTATGTTCCTAGCCCAACAGAGGGGTCAATTGGGAGTGTTTTTGTTCCAAGTGTTGTTGGAGCAAGTGAACTAGGTAGATGTGTTGCATGCAAAACATTCTAGAGTTACAGGATAGGGGTTACGGATAATCCATATCTTGTTGAGAGTGAGTGTTGAAAATGCAACAAGATGATGGATCTTAGTGAAAAGAAGTCGCCTTCACTAAGTGTGCCCGCAGGCTATTTTTGGCGCAAAGTCTATTTTTAGACTATGTCTGTTTTTAGACATATGGATCATGGTCTATGAGTTGGAAGATGTTATTTGTGGATGATTGTTCAAGTTGGTAAAAATAGATAGACCTCTATATTTAGACATATGGGCGGAGTCTATTTTTAGACTGCCTGGCTAAAAATAGAACAGTCGAATATTATTAGCTCTTAATAATATTTGGACTATAAACATTATCTTTTCCTCTTGCAGCACTTCAGTTTGAGCTACAGATGTGGCACATGCAACTGCCATAAGGAAATATGCTTTTCTTATGGGTTGCTTGAGCTATTGCATGAAGGACTTCAGTGATTGAGTTTTGTGGAGTTGATTAAGGAGTTGATGGAGTTGTGTTCAGTTTGACTTAGTTGAACTAGTTGTATTTAGTCTAACTGATCAATAGACTAAGTGATGAGTGGTGTGAATTAGTTATTAATTAATTCACTAATTATCAACTCATAAAGCAACTGAAGAATACATCAATTAACTCAGTGCATGGAAAGTTCATTGGAGACAAGTGTTAGAGGTGAGTGAAAGGGTAAGACAACTGTTAGTTGTGACTATAGTTGTGCATGTGATTTGCACAATCAATGGATTGAGATTGCCAATGAGGATGGTGTAGTGTTACACAAGGGAAATACGAGTTTGGTTCAGCCATTCATCAGTATTCTCATGCAGGATTACGCAGTGGAGGGAGGCAAGCAGCGGAGGAGATTTGAACCTGTGATGGATTCAGATCTGAGCTAGTTTGTGTGTAATAGGTGGAGATAGTAATAAGTACTTGCGAGGAGTATTGTACTATGTATTGTTACATGTTCTCAATCAATATAATATACATATAGTTGGGGGTTTTCAGCTTTATGCTTTCCCCGGGTACATATTGTGTTGATATGTGTGATTGATGCTTCAATGTGCACATGTGAATGTTTCTTAATACTGCTAAATTGATGATTAACGTAGAGGAGGTTATGTATTATGCATGTATTCCACAATTAGTGTATAATCAGGATAATCTCTATGAATAAGTGTCATATTATTCAAAATTTCTACATAGACTGTGTAAAGGTGTAATTCATAGAACAGTTAGTAGATTTTTCCAATTTGCAGGACAAATAGTAGAACTTGGTTCCAAGAGTCATATATTGCTCAAATTTTAGCCTTTTTGAGCTCAAGAAGAGCCTAGATAGGGGTTTTTGAGTGTCCTGAACTCAATGGTAACCTCATATTTCTGATTTGATCACTATATAATGGAATTTTTGTAGAGTCAATTCCTTTAGTACTAAATACAAAGAGAGATTTGAGACCAAATTGAGGCATATTTGAGCATGGAAAGAACCTAGTTAGAGGATTTCTAGCCTTTTAGTTTCATCTGCAACAATTGCTACTTTAGTAGAGTAGTTGTTTTTCAGTCTTTTTTGAATTTTCTTATGAGAGAAGGACTATTCAACACTTCATTTTGAAGTAGTTGTATGTTTATGCTTCTTGATTTTAGGTGGAGTACAAGGACCTATTATGAGAGTGTCATTTTCCATTGAGAATCATGATTTGTTGTAGGGAGTCATATTTTTAAGTGAGAATTATTTGTAGGATAATGTTTCTTTGTAAGAGAAAAAAGCCACTCCATAGTCAATAAGTCGTAATGATTCGGACTTAAAAAGGAAAGCAACAAATTACAGAGATAACCATAAACACAGAGATGTAGCAGAAATAATACTTCATTTCATTAATGTAAAATATTGAAATATGCTTACAAACATAAATGGAAATAGACGAACTAGGGTGATGGCAGCTTATCTCTGAGAAGATATGTGGTGGATACATTCCTCTGAACTGTGTTACAATGAGGCTCGAAGGCCTATTTATTGTTCAGAAACGATGGAAAACCCTAAACATCGAAAAAACAAACCCTAGAAGATGAAACACCAAATTGTGCGCCCCGTTTGGGTAAATTGGTACATCAACTTCCCGGGGTCGTAACTTCGGCATACGATCTTTGTTTGACATGCACAATATCTTGTTATAAATACCTATCTGAGAACTACAACTTTGGGAAGAGAAACATTGGTCTGTGGACCTATGCTGCTCCTAGTTTTCCAAGAAAAAGTTGTTTAGGGCCTCAAAATGGCTCTGGAAGTTCAGGACCCGAAAAACTCCTAAAAATAGTAAACTGTGTTACAATTAAGGAAACTGAAAAGTTGAAAGAAAAAATGGTGGGGGTCCAAGTGGACTTGGTGGGTAGCCATCAATATCCACTTGGATTATTCATCCCCCCTTAGGAAGCAATGGTCCCCATTGCGTTCATTTCCTCCATGAGATGAGGAAACTTCTATTGAACTTGGTCCCTGGTGAGCCACTTGCCTTGGTGAAGGAGTCAACCTGCTTTGACAACTCAATACAATTGGATATTCTGCTGGTGAATGTGCTTGATTTGTGTGTCCCTGATCTGATGAATTGCAATTTGTTTCATGCAATCTAGATTTAACTCTGTGGGTTTCAATTGTTTTGCAATGTCAGATGTGTCTAATAATGGTGGAAAGTATGGCCAAAGGTAGTCCACATTGAACACTCGGTGTAGGCCAAGGAATGGGGGAATGTTGAGCTCAAATGCATTGCCTCCCACAACCTTGGTAATGGTGTAAGGACCATATCACAGTGGTCTAAGTTTCCGATAGGCTCCGGAAAGGTGTTCCTTTCCCAAATGCAACCAGACTTTGTCGCCCACCTAAAACTTGTGTGGCACCCAATGTTGATCATGTCGCTGCTTGTACTTGGCATTTTATTTCTCTAGAATGTCATGGACCTGCTGGCGAATATGTTGGATATGCTCAATAAATATATTTTTCTTATCTGTTTCGGACTAGACATGAGCCAAATCTACATGAGTAGCTGCAAATGGCATGGCCACATCAATGGGACATAGTGGCTAGAATCCCAAGCCCACCTAAAAAGCGATGTGTCTAGTTGAGCTGTGGAGAGCCCAGTTGTAGTTGTGCTGAACATAGGAGAGGATCTCTTCCCATGTGCATGGATGCTTTGAGTTGTACATGTGCAGAATGTGTACGATCATCCTGTTGAAAACCTCTGTCTTGCCATCAATTTGAGGATGGAAGGTTGTGGACTTAGTGATTTTGGTGTCTAGCATCGACCAGAGACTGGACCAAAATGTACTGAGGAACCTGTTGTCCCGATCTGAGATGATAGACTATGGGATCCCAAAGTGTACCCACACTCGTTCAAACAAGAGTTTAGCAGTGGATTTTGTTGTAACATTCTTCTTGCAGGCCTCCATAATGGCTAGCTTCGACAACCTATCAACGACCACAAAAACATAGTCATTCCATATTTAGTGGAAGGAAGCCCTGACATGTAATCCATGGAGATGGATTCCCAAGGTCGACTAGGGGTAGGCAGCAGGGTATAGAGGCCTTGGTTCTTGATGGTCGGTTTGGCAATGGCATAGGCAGTGCATGATCTCATGTACTTCAGGACATGTTGTCAAAGATTCGTCCAATAGAAATACTTCTGCAATACTGCCATTGTTTTCTCAACCCCGAAATGCCTAGCAACTTGACTATAGTGTGCTTCCCAAATTATCTTGGCACACTCGCTTGAAGGAACACAAAGGTGACCCAGGTGGCATAACAAGGCATCCTGGAGGTGAAAATCTAGAACATGTTGACCCTCCAAGAGTGTCTGGTATGTGTGGCCAAACTTTGGGTCGCTTGTGTAGAGAAGTGGCCAATCAGAAGTCTCGTTCCCACAAGAGTTGAGCACGGTGGTTAATGCCATGATCGGTGGTCGACTGAGGCAATCTGCAACATTATTGGTGCTTCCCTTCTTATACTTGATATTCAAATGGAACTGTTGCAGGTATATGGACGACTTCTAATGGTGATCATTCTGCAATTTCCCTTGGGTCTGTATGAACTACAGGGGTTGGTGGTCTGTGTGGATGACCGTTTCCTTCCCCAAAATGTAATGCTTCCATTGTCGGCAGGCTTGCATAATGGAATACATCTCTTTGTCATAAGTGGGATACTTCTGGACTGTGTCTGAAAGTGTCTCGTTGTGATATTCCATTGGATGCCCGTGTTGAGTAAGGACTACCTAATAGCATAATCAGAGGCATCTGTCTCGACCTCAAATGGTTGTCGCAAGTCTAGTAATGCGAGCACTGGTACTGAGTAGAGGCAATCTTTCAACTCTGTGAATGCCTTTTGTTGAGACTTAGACCAAAAGAATTTTGCATTCAATCCTCCCTTAGTGATTTGACTCAAGGGCTAAGTGATATGAGAAAATCCCAACACGAACATGTAGTAGAAGTTGGCAAGACCTAGAAAGCTGCGGAGCTCTGTTAGAGTGGTTGGAGATGGTCAATCTGGAATGACTTGGATCTTGGATGGATCCACATGCACCCCTTGTTAATCAATAAAATATCCCAGATACTGAACCTGGGTCATGCCAAAAGTGCATTTCTCCAAATTGGCACATAACTTGTGTTGCCGTAGTGTTTGGAGAACTTGTCAGATGTGGTGGAGGTGCTCTTCCCAACTCTGGTTCAAGATCAAGATGTCATCTAAGTGTACCACTACAAATGATTTGGTGAATGGTCGCAAGATGTCATCCATTAGCCTCATGAAGGTTGTAGGAGCATTCGTCAATCCAAAAGGCACAACCAACCATTCAAAAAGGCCCTCCTTGGCTTTGAAGGTCGTCTTCCACACATCAGAGGGTTCAATTGGTACTTTGTGATATCCTGAATTCAAATCATTCTTGCTGAAATATTTTTCCCCCTTAAGTTGGTCTAGGAGGTCATCAATCCATGGGATCGGGGACCTATTATAGGCAGTGATCTTATTCAGCACCCGATAGTCAATACAGAGTCTCCAAGTCCCATCCTTCTTCTCTACTAGCACGATTGGGCTCCCACAAGGTGATGAACTCGAACAGACGTGACCTTTCTGTAGCAGCTCCTAAATCTGTCTCTTGAATTCATCATTCTCCAAAATGGAGCACCGATAGATTGCTCCATTGGGCAGCGATGCACTTGGGGTCAGATCGATGGAGTGCTTGACCTGCGGGGGATGTGAATATGTCCTTGTACTCCTCCACAACCTTGTCCATCTATAGTTATCGTGCGGAGGGGCACTGTCTGAAGGTCATGGCAACCGTATTCTTTTTTCCTTGAGGGCGTATCATCAGGAAAAAAAATTTCCCAGTTTTGGAAATGAGCTTACTGCATTGTTTTGCAGTAACTAAAGAGATGGCGGTAGGCGGTGCTACCTCCGGTATCCAGTACAACTTATTTCCCAAAGTAACCATAACAAAATGGGCCTTGATTCATACAGAGCATGTTGCTTCCACAAGTATGGTTGTCCTAATAATACATCACAAACGTCAAGGGGAGCAATGTCACATAATACCTCGTCTGTGAAGGGCTTGATGTTGTATGGAAGGTGACACTGTTGGCTCATGCGAAGATCTCGTCCTCGGTGAAGCCATCCGATGGTATATGGTTTTGGATGTGTTGTGGTCAGTAAGCCTAGCCGCTTCATGACCTCCGCCAAAATGAGGTTCTTTTGGCTCATGCTGTTGACAATGAACTGTAGCAGGGAGCCCTTTACCCACATCTAGGAGTGGAAGAGACGCTCCTCCTCCTCTGGATCTTTAGGTTCCTCCTTCTGGATCTTTATGGTGGCAACAGTGGTGTTGGGCTCCACATCGATAATTTGCTTCCCTTTATCATTCCCCTTGTCGGGTTCTGACTCAAAGTCGAAACATGCATCTGATTCTGAAACCTTTAGCTTAGCCACCAGTGACTGCTTGGCTCGACACTCACTTATGTTGTGAGTGGAGCTCTTATGGAACTCACACCACTTTCTCGTGTCCTTTTTCAGCTTCGCGACACTATTATTTGCTTGCTGCTTTGTCGGGTTGCCTTGGGTTGCCCTGCCTTGGCTTTGTCCTTTGTTCTACGGTTTGGGAGCACCTTTCCCTTGCTTCGGATTCGCAGATCCAAACTCTCGCTTCTTCTGTTTAAACTTTTGCTCGACCTTGATGGCATATCAGTATCCCGTGCCGAGTGATGAGATGTTCAGGAATTCTATTTCTTCCTGGATGTATTTGTGTAGGCATCTATGATATTTGAGTACCAAATGTTTCTCAGAATCCTTAATACCCAACTGTGTGCAAAGGGTATGGAAAATATTGGTAAACTCTGGCACGTCTTGGTCCCTTCCCTGCCGCAGCGTGGTCCACTTTATGTATTGGTCCTCATAGCTTTTGACAGGGTAGTACTTCTCCTTGATGGCATCCCAGAATGAATTCGACGTGGGTGTGGCTGAAAATATTGAGCCTGTACTTTCATCCTTCTACTCACAGTAGGTTTCCTACCAATCCTTGACATGGGGGGCTTCTTTGAGAAGAGAAAAATTAATATTTTCCTGACTGGAAAAATCATGAACAGAAAAATAACCCTTTAGCAGATTTAACCATTTATTGACGACATTTGTGTCTATTTGACCCTCGAATATGGGGATTTCAAAATTAACTTGTACCTTAAATGGTGTGGTATTTCCAGAGTAGCTGTTGGAAGCCGATGCGTCGCCCCTAGGTAGCCGCTGAAGGATCTGGGCAAAGTTGTCCATCATCACGTTCCTTTGTCGCTCGAGGGCTTCTTCGAGCAATATTTTTATAGGATCTCCTGCCACCTCATCTTTCTTTTCATCCACCATGGGAGGCCATCAGTATTTTCGAGGCTGGTCTTGCAAAGGTTTGACCAGTTCACGCCCTAACTCCTTATATCTCGACCTCGTTGGGGACATGCAAAGAAAAACAAAGAAAAATAAAATTGCTCTGATACCATTGATCCAGACATAAACAGGAACACAACAAATTACAAAGATAACCATAAACACGGAGATGCATCGGAAATAATACTTCATTTCATTAATGTAAAATACTGATATATGCTTACAAACAGAAATGGAAATAGACCAGCTAGGGCGATGGTAGCTTATCTCTGAGAAGAGATGTGGCAGCTACATGCCTCTGAACTGTGTTACAATGAAGCTCAAAGGCCTATTTATTGTTGAGAAACAATGGAAAACCCTAAACATCCAAAAACCTAACCCTAGAAGATGAAACGTCAAACTGTGGGCCCCGTTTGGGTAAATTAGTACATCAACTTTTTGGGGTCGTAACTTTAGCATACGATCTTCGTTTGATGTGCACAATATCACGTTAGAAAGATCCATCTGAGAACTAAAACTTTAGGAAGAGCAACATCGGTCCATGGACCCATGTTGCTCCTAGTTTTCCCTTAAAATGTCGTTTAGGGCCTCAAAATAGCTCCAAAAGTTCAGGAACCGAAAAACTGCTAAAAATAGTAAACTATTTTACAATTAAAGAAACTGAAAAGTTGAAAGAAAAAATGGTGGGGATCCAAGTGGACTTGGTGGGTGGCCACCAATATCCACCTGGATAACGTAATGTGCTCATTTTCTGTTGAAATCAATAGAGTGATCTAACCATTGGAGCAGGGCCCAGAGATCTAACCCAGGAGGGGTGAACTCTGTTATCACGTGTTGGTTTCTTCTCTTCATGTTTATCACATTGAGTTGCATATGAATTGTTTCACTTTTAATTTCATGTGAAAACTTTAATCATCATCCTTGAAGAGGTTTTGAAACTAATTTTACATCTAAAGCCCCATGTTTAACAGGCTTGCAAAGTGTCAAAGGACAATCGAGTTTTTCTTCCATTTTTCAGAGCACATTAAAATGAAATTCAAGCTAATACCTCTAATTTTTTTATTCTAAAGGCATCAAGATAAATAAAATATATTATAATGATCCAATCCAAATCATACCTCCCCATTTAGGTAGGATTTTGGTCCTTAAAATATTTACTGAATGACATGAGTAAATTTTTTGTCCACCTTCTCCTTGACATACTATTTTTCCTTTCTTGAAAGTGCTCCCTTCGAGCCAATCAACTAAATTCATGTTTCCCTATACTTTAGTTTTGAATCTATTCTACAAAACCATGTCATTTTTCAAATCAACATAAGCATCTGTTACTATTTCCCCATGGAAGGTGGGACATACCCCTTCTCCTAATCCAAGAAACAAGACTCATAGAGTTTGAGATTTTCCACATTGATTGTTGAGTAAATGCACGTGTATGGGGGTAGTTAATTTTGTAGAAGTAATCTCACACTTTTTCTAATATCTTGAATGGATCATACCATAGAGATTTGATCTTATTATGAAAACCCTTTATTATTTCCTTGTTCAATTGTAACCAAATTCTATCTCCCATTCTAAATGAATTATCTAGTAATGGTGAGTCTTGTACCTTTCTTATGGCTTTTTCAATGTCTCATGTAGTTACAAATGGATTTTCCTAATATTAACAACAAATTTTCTTCTCTCAATCCATCTCCTATGATGTCCTCCCTCACTCCTCCTCGTTGTACATATACAACATTCAAGGGTGAAGGTGATAAATATCCAAAGGAATTTCCAAAATGCATCTTCCTAATAGAAGTTTAGATTGCCTTGTTATAAGAGTGTTATATATAGGTCATATTTTCATTCTAGGTCATCAAATTCTTCTAGTTGTAACCCCTCAAAATTTGCACCAACTTACTATTAACTACATCTATCTACCCATTTTTCTATGGATGTAATGATCTAGACATCTTCAACTTAATATCCATCTTATCCCAAAATATAGTCCAAAATGCATTGTAGAATCTGGTATCTTTGTCTAAGATGATGTTCCTCGGTATTCAAAAGTATATACATACTATTTAAAGAACAAGTTTGTTTCATTTTTTTAATGATATTTTTACAAGGCATTAGAGTGCATATCTTGCTAAACTTATCAACTACCACAAACAAATAGTCATTCCCCTTCCCAAATGTTGGTTAAAACACCCTAAAATTCGTGGAAATGCTTTCTCAACAATGTATGGGCACAACTAAGGCATAGTATATACCTTTTTTCCTACTATTTTGCTTATTGGTACAACAAATTATACATCCTCTAATGTATTGTGCTACATAATCTTTCTTTCTAAGTGAGTACACATATGTCTGTAAGTTGAGAAAAATCTTCCCAAAACCAAAATGTACATCAACTTTGGAGTGTAAGCCTCTCTAATAAACTAAAATCACTAACCATTAAGAAAAAAAAAGTTTTCCATCTTGTATAGTAACCCATTCCGAATATGATAGTCAACTTTTTTGTCTCCATATTCTACATGACTCTAGCCCTGTAGTTATTGAAACGCCTTATTGAATTCATCATCTTCTATGTATGTCTCCTTTTAAGCTACTTGCAATTAGCACTATAAACCAACATATCATCCAAAAATACCACAACAAATGAATCTAGATATGGGCATAATACAACATTTGTAAGTCTCGTAAACATAGCTCGTGCATTACACAAACCGAATAGCATGACCAACCACTCACGCAAACTTGCCTTGCTTTGAAGGTAGTGTTTAAAGAGCCTCCTTCTTGAAGTGTACTTGGTGCATTAGGGGAATTTTGAGGTCTAAAATGGTCCTCCTAAGGAAAATAATAAAACAAGAGTTAGGAAATTTTAGAAGAAAAGAAAGAAAAATACATTTTTTATTGTATTTTCAACTTATCCACTTGTCTCAAATTTCAAGTGTGTACACTCGTTCAATGCATAATTATATTTCACATGTAATGAGTACCCACTCTGCATAATTTTGAGTGGATCCACTAAGAAAAATTCAAAATACATGAAAAAACATGTTTGAAACATGTTTGAAACATGTTTTTTCATGTGTTTTATTTGTTTCTCAATGTGGATCTACTCAAAATATGTGGAGTGGGTACTCATTGGAACTGTAATTTCGCATCCAAAAAGTGTACACAATTGAAATTCGAGTAAACCTACATGGAGATCAATAAAAAGTATGATTAAAAAGAACAATTATCTTCTTTTCCCTCAAATATTCTCACTTGGGGATAGCATCATCATCTTGAACCCTATTGGTTATCTAAAATTTCATTTTTTATTTTGGGGCCTATTTTTTTACCTCAAAATTCCCCTAATGGTACCTCGATTTTAGATTCAACTTGGTGAAGTATTTTTCACGTTTCAATTGATATAAAAAATAATCAATCCTAGGAAAAGGGTACCAATTGTTTAGTGTAATAATGTTCAATTCTCTATAATTGATACACATTTTCCAAGTATCACCCTCCTTTGGTACATTTATGATGGGTAACCCACAAGGTGAGGCGCTTGATGGAATAATACTCTACTCCAATAGTTGTTGCAATTTCTTCTTCATTTCATTTACTTCCAAAATGGACTAACTATATAACCTAATATTTGGCGATGGAGAGTTTGGAAATAATTGTATTCTGATAAGAAAACCAAAGGGCATGAAACTTGCAATAAAGTGTTTACAGCTTGACTGTAAGGGATTGAGAAATTTTGTTACATAAACATGCAAATATCAACATAAATTTGTATAGAAAAGAACTTTGTCAAACATGAACATGAAGCAATGACACTTACACATCAGATGATGAGCCTCTGATGGCTGATAATTAAACACAAATAGAGGTGGAAGCAGAATAGGTTACAAGTACTCATACATTAGAGGAGGACTCAGTGGTTGAAGCAATATTGGAAGAAAATAAACAACAACATGCACCACAACATGTACCAAATACCAATCAGGCTCCATTAGGTGGTGAATTAAAGAAAGATACATCGTTGGTTAACACTTCAGCATATCACCACCCACATCACTCCAAAAGAAAACAACCAACAAAATGGCAACGAATTAGCCACAAGGACAACAACCCTCGCATGACAGATAGAGAGGAGCGAAGATCCACCTACTACACATCAACACAGAAGAGCGGCCAAGGTCAACTTCCATCTCAAGCGAGCAAGGCACCAGTGAGATCGAGGGTTCACCTTTCTCTTGGATGGCTAGATGCACGTGCATGGTACGAGTGGACTACTCTTTTGAGTAGATATTATTATTTCTGTTCTTCCCATGTTCCGGGGACGAAACATGTTAAGGGCGGTGGAATGTAGTATAACTAGGGGGGATAATATGGGGTACAAAGTGATCTGATAATCACCCTATGAGTGACATCAGTTGAAGATTTATTAAACAAAAGGTATTACAGACTCATGTGTTGGTGTGTGTTCTGTGTTATTTAAGCAACGGATCGATCAGGTTGCCAATACATAGACATTTAAATGGAAGGAAAATAGAGAAATACAGCAAGCAAACACAAAGACACAAGCAATTTTAATAAGGAATTCACCCTATTCTCCAAGGCTACATCTCTGGTCCAGCTTTCAGTGGTGGCCTTGTTTTATTGTGCCTTTAGCAGAGAATTACAATGCAGGGACTCAATGTGAGTTCTCCTGAAGCAGGTTTTTCTTGGCAGGGTGGTTCTTGGATTTCCCAAGCCACTGGAGTGCACAGACTCTTCTTCTTCCTACCAGATTTGTGACCTTCGGGTCTACAAGGGACAGAGCCAAATGTGATACTCAGCCCAGACAGATTCCCCTATGGGATGGCTTGAATCTTCAAGCTCTGGTGCTCGATGTTGTCACTGGTCAGCTCAGCCCTCTATCTCTTTCTGTTCTTCTCTTGCTTTTCTGCCTTCTTCTCTGTGTATTCCATCCTCCTCTTGGGATTCTAGTCCTTTTTTTTTTCCGTCTCTCAGACTTAACTCTAACTTGACTATGTATTTTGTCTCTATTCATGGCTTTTTGTCATTCGAATCCATGCCTGCTCAGTTCCTCTTCCGCCTCTGTCGATTCACCTTCTGCAGCTGCGCTTGGAGTTCCATGTTTGGTGTTAGCATGAATGTTCAGGGAGTGGCCACGTGTCCCCATCTGAACAGCGCCAACCTGCTCATCATTTCGTTTCTCCGGTTACGTCGTGGATGTGTCCTTCCTCCACCGTGGTAGTCAAACGGATTACAAATCCCTTTAGAACGTGGCTTAATTCCCTGTCGATTCTGCTTCTTTCTATCGAGCGCAATCTCAGCCATCTAATCTGTGCTCCTCCAGATCCAACATCATATGCACGTCCTGCGCGGTTGACTTGCTCGACCGATAACACATGATTAACGATGGTTTTCTCTCACCTCCACTGCCACGTGTCGATCGTTGAGTGGTATCACTCCGCTTCCTCCAAAACCATTTACTGTTTGAGGGCGCCCCGATCAATACTGCCGAGTTTCTAGAGCACAGGTCCCGCCTTCGTATGTTAGCGCTTTTTTTTCTCCGCCCACGATTCTCTGGCTCCCAACGCGATCGAGCGCTTAAGTCTCCTCCATTTTGGACCTGTTCGCCCAGCGCGCATCGAAAATCGCCTCCTTTTCCCAATCCGGGGCTCCTAGGGGCTACTTTTACCTCGTGCGCAATCTCCATGGGCCTCGATCAGCGCGCTTTGACCGAGGTCCTCGTCGTTCCACGCTGGCTTCCATTGCCACTAGTTCATGGTGTTTTTGATGTTGTTTTGGATTCTTCAAAGATTTGTTTCGTCCTGATACAGTCATGGTTCTCTGATAGTCTTTTATGGATCCAATTCAGATCACGGCCTTCCTACTAAAAGAGATTTTGTACCACCAAAAGTTGGTTTACTTCAAGAATCGACTAAGTGAGGAAACTGTTGTCTCACTTACCCAATCTCAATCCACTTCGCACTGCTCGAATTTGAACCTTTAAGCCCAATCCTGAGGTATTCCACTTGCCCATTGCACGTCGTCCTTACCTTCATGTCCAGCACTGTGTCTTCCCGTAATTCATTAAGATATTCAGGTAGCAGGTCATCAACAGAAGGTAATTGACTCTGCTCTTCAGGGTCCTCAATCATTGAAGGTTCAAACAACCTCAAGCAATCTATGTTCACGACTGAGTAGATGTGCATGTAAGCTGGTATATCAAGGTGAAAAGCATTTTCACCAATCTTCTCAATATCCTACAGGGTCCATACCTGATAGGTTTTAGCTTTTTACTACCTTGCATCCTGTCCTTGCTGATATATAGCCAGACTTGGTCTCCAACTTGAAAACTATGCTCCACCCGATGCTTATCGTGCCTAGCCTTGTACTTGGCCTAGCTCTTTTCTAGCTATTCCTGTATTGCCTGGTGGATCTCCTGGATCTATTCAATGAACCTAGTTGCCTTGTCCACATCATTGTGTCTATCAACCATGGTATCTTTACCAAAGACAAAATCCAAAGGAGACCTTGGTATGAAACTAAAACAAGTCTCAAAAGGAGATCTTCGTATAGAAGAGTGTTTGGCTCGTAAGCATGCTGCACATAACACAAGTGTTCATCCCAAAGCTTAGGGTGTTTGCTGCAATATCCTCTCAGTAATTGGATCACCGTCCTGTTAACTTTTCTGTCTAGCCATCTGTTTGTGGATGAAAAGTTGTGCTTTTCTTTAATTTGGTGTCCATTAGTTCCCACAAATTGGACCAAAACTTCCCCACAAATCGGGTGTCTCGATCAGATACAATAGAAGTGGGTAATCCAAAATGAACCCATACATGTTCAAAGAACAATTTTGTTGTTTGTTCAGTTGTAATCTATTTACTAGAGGGTATCAAAACACACATTTTGTTGAACCTATCTACAACAACGTATAGATAATCAGGACCTTTCCTAGATTTAGGCATTCCTCCAACAAAATCCATGGAAATGCTTTCCCAAGGGTGAGAAGGAACTAGCAAGGGAGCGTACAAGCCTAGATTTCTGTTGTTGGGCTTGCTTTTCGCACACATAGCACATCCCTTTACATATCTAGAAACTGTCTCACTCATTTTTGGCCAATAGCAGAACCTTTGCAGCTTTGCAACTGTTTTACTTACCCCAAAGTGACCTGATATCAGGGAAGTGTGTGCTTCCCTAATTATCTTTACTCTCTCAGTTTGTGGAATGCAGAGTTTCCCACAATGATATAAGAGTCGGTCCTCCATGTGATAGTCCAATTCTTCTATCCTTTTGCCTTGACTCAAAGTTGTATATACATCTTTAAAGTCCATATCCTGAGCATATTGTTCTATGTAGCTTTCATGTAGCATAGAATGATGCTTAAGTATGGTAGATGCATTTATAATGGGTCTAGATAACATGTCTGCAACCTTGTTATGTATGCCCTTTTTCTATCTGATGACTAAATGAAACTGTTGTAGAAAACCCATCCATCTATAATGTCTTGATTGTTGTAACTTAGTTTGGGAGTGTAGATATTGAAGTGGTTGATTATCGGTATGTATTATTGTTTCTTTGCCAATTAAATAATGTTTCCACTTTTTCACACTCTGAACTAATGCATACAATTCTTTATCATATGTAAGATAGTTAAATATTGTAGGATTAAAGGTCTCATAATGATAACATATGGGTTTACCATGATGTGTCAACACTGCTCCCATGGCATAGTCATAGGCATCTGTTTGGATCTCAAATGGTTTTTGTAGATCTTGCAGTGCTAGTACAGGTGTTGTACTATTTTTTTCTTTCAAGGTGTCGAAGGCTTTTTGTTGTTTGCCTCCCCACTGAAACACCTTGTTCAATCCTGTCAAGGCATGCAAGGGAGCTGCAATTGAGGAAAAATTTGTAATGAAATTCCTCCAATATTGTGTTGCTCCTAAGAAGCTTCTCACTTCTGTAGCAGACTTGGGTTTAGGCCAATTTACAATGATTGCCACTTTAGAGGGATCTATTTTCAATTCACCTCCCCTACTATATGACCCAAATAATTTAGAGAGGTTTTTCCAAATTCACATTTGGAGAGTTTAACATAAAGTTTTTCTCTTTTCAAAAACATCTAATGTCTGCTTAAACATGCCTTAAATTTTCTCCCGCATTTTACTAAAAATCAGAATGTCATCAAATACACAATACAAAATCATCAAGAAAAAGGTTTGAGTACATCATTCATTAATCTCATGAAAGTAGTAGGGGCATTGGTCAAGCCAAAAGGCATAACTAGCCATTCATACAATCCCTGCTTTGTTTTGAAAGTAGTCTTCCATGCATCTTGCTCTGCAACTCTGACCTGATGATATCCACTGTGGAAATCCAGCTTGGTGAAATAAACAACTTCCTCCAATTGATCTAAAATATCATCTATGTGAGGAAGGGGATAACCATTTTTTATTGTTATCTTATTCAGTGCTCGGTAGTCAATGCACATTCTCCACGAGCCATCTTTCTTTCTCACCAAAACGATTGGTGACCCACATGGTGATGTGCTAGGCCTGATGAACCCTTTCTCGAGCAACTCTTGCACCCGCCTCTTGATTTCAGCATTCTTTAAAGCATACAACCTGTACATCCCAATGTTAGGCAATGGAACATCTTGCTGCAAAATAATATCATGTATTATTCCCTTTTTGGGTGGCAAACCTTTAGGTTCTTGGAACAAGACATCATACTCTGAAACAATCTTTTCTATATCAGCTTGCTGACCAATATTACAGCTCTCAAATACATTGGTTTTATCAGGTTTCTTTTCCTTCACAACCATCAGTAAGAATTGTTTGATGAATTTATCATTCTTTTCATCTGTCTTGAGTTTATGAGAGTATAATTATTCTTGAGCTTATGAGCTCTTACAAAGTATTTGATTCCACCTTTAACAAGTAGATACTTGTTCTCATATCTATAGAAAATAGCCTTTCTATCATACAAGTAAGGACTTCCTAAAACAATTCCACATATATCTAAAGGAATTACATCTAACTCAACCTCATCTACAAATTTTGACCCAAAAGAAAACTTGTGTTTGCACTGTTTAGTCACTTGTAGTTGTGCTTTATCATTCAACCATCCCAATGGGTATCTTTTCTTATGAGGTGTAGTCGCTAATCCCAATTTCTTTACAATTTCTTTAGAAATTAGATTTACTTGTGAGCCACTATCAAACAAAGTATCAATCTTTTGATTTTTGGAAACAACTCGAATATGGAAAAGCTCATGTATTTTTCTCTCATGTTCTTCATCAATAACAGATTGAGCAGAATTACTAGTAGATGCTTCATAATTCTTACCTTTTATACCTGTGGCTACAATGATTGTTTCATCTCCCGAGTCTAACCCAAAATATTTCTGAATAGCTACAGCAGTCTTCTTCTTCTTGCCCTCTGACTTCTTAGGTCTCATCTTTGGATGCAGAATCCAACAATGCTCATCATCATGCCCATCCTTTTTACAGTGAGTGCATGAAGCTTTGTTTTTCTATGCAATGTTAGCCTTCCTTGCTTTCCACTTCTGCTTTCTTTTCTCCTTGCTCTTGCTTACAGTGGGTTGGGATGGTCCCCCAACTTCTGGATTTCCATTCTTTCCTCTAGCTTCTAGATGAGTAGCTTGTACAGATACCTCATCTATACTAGTGGGATTAAACATGAGGATGGTATGCCTCATGTAGCTGTGTAGACCACCAATGTACATCAAAAGAGTCTCTGGTGAGTCTAATGAGATACCCAACATCAATGCTCTCTTTATGAACTCTTGAGTATACCCTTGCACACTTTGCCCTTTCAACTGCCGAAGAGTTTGCCAACTCATCATGGCTTGTTGCATGTAGGCCAATGGATAGAACTTCTTTTTGATTGCAGCAACAAATTCACTCCAGACAGAGATGGTCTTGATATGCTTCTTCATATCAGCTTGGGTTCTGCCTTCCCACCAAACCAAGGCAGTGCCTCCTAGGCGTAGGCTTGCTAGTTGAATCTTACTCTTGTCCGAGTCTATGTTCTGTACCCTGCAATATACATCAATTTGTATAATCCAATTGTCCAACTTTTCAACATTTAGCTCTCCATCATTTATAGGAAAATCAAATTTAACATCTCGTTTAATCAAAGAGGTTTTCTTATTATGCACAGGGCTATTAGGAGGTGTAGGAAAGCTTTCTTCTTTCCCTTTTCCTTTTGAGTGGTCGTGGGAATGATATTCACCCTCTTCTCTATCTTACTTCGATCCTAATGAATCTTCATCCTTATGCTTTCTAAAGTCCCTATACATTTCTTCTACCATAGAATTTATAGCTAGGAAACTTTCTATGAATTGAGGGTCTGGCCCTATAGAACCTTCCTTTGACATTGTCTTCCGAGGATAGACTCTCCCAATTTCAGGATTAGCTTCCATCAACTCTCCTTCTCCTAATTTGAGCTTTGATCTAGTGAGCATTCACAGCTAAACCAACACAAGCTTGTCTAACCTGACAACCTACTATTCTGATATCACTTGATCTGATAATCACCCTATGAGTGACATCAGTTGAATATTTATTAAACAAAAGGTATTACAGACTCATGTGCTGGTGTGTGTCATGTGTTATTTAAGCAATGGATCGATTAAATTGCCAATACATAGACATTTAAATGGAAGTACAACAGGGAAATACAACAAGCAAACACAAAGACACAAGCAATTTTAATAAGGAGTTCACCCTATTCTCTAGGGCTACATCTCCAGTCCAACTTTCAGTGGTGGCCTTGTTTTCTTGTGCCTTTAGTAGAGAATTACAATGCAGGGACTCAATGTGAATTCTCTTGAAGCAGGTTTTGCTTGGCAGGGTGGTTCTTAGATTTCCCAAGCCACTGGAGTGCACAGACTCTTCTTCTTCCTACCATCTTTGTGACCTTCGAGTCTACAATGGACAGAACCAAATGTGATACTCAGTCCGGACAGATTCCCCTATGGGATGGCTTGAATCTTCAAGCTCTGGTGCTCGATGATGTCATTGGTCAGCTCAACCCTCTATCTCTTTCTGCTTTTATCTTGCTTTTCTACCATCTTCTCTGTGTATTCTGTCCTCCTCTCGGGATTCTGTCCTTTTTTTTCGTCTCTCAGACTTAACTCTAACTTGACTATGGATTCTGTCTCTATTCATGGCTTTTTGTCATTCGAATCCATGCCCACTCGGTTCCTCTTCCACCTCTGTCGATTCACCTTCTGCAGTTGCGCTTGGAGTTCCCTGTTTGGCATCAGCATGAACGTTCAGCGAGTGGCCACATGTCCCCATCCGAACAACGGTAGCCTGCTCGTCGGTTCGCTTCTCCAGTTACGTCGTGGATGCATCCTTCCTTCACTGTGGCAGTCAAACGGATTCCAAATCCCTTTAGAATGCGGCTTAATTCCCTGTCGATTTCGCTTCTTTCTATCGAGCGCAATCTCAGCCATTTGATCTGGGCTCCTCCAAATCCAATGTCATACGCACGTCCCGCACGGTTGACTTGCTCAACCAATAGCACACAATCAATGGCGGTTTTCTCTCACCTCCGTCGCCACGCGTCGATCATTGAGTGGGATCGCTCCGCTTCATCGAAAACCATTTACCATTTGAAGGCGCCCCAATCAATACCGCTAGTTTTCCAGAGCGCAGGTCTCGCCTTCGTATGTTAGCGCTTTTTGTTTCTCTGCCCCGCGGTTCTCCAGCTCCCAACACGGCCAAGTGCTTAAGGCTCCTCCATTTTGGTCCTGTTCGCCCAATGAATTGTGCCTCGAAAATCACCTCCTTTTCCTGATCCGGGGCTCCCAGGGGCTACTTTGACCTCCTGCGCAGTCTCCATGGGCCTCGATCATCGCACTTTGACTGAGGTCCTCGTTGTTCCACGCTGACTGTCATTGCCACTAGTTTAGGGTGTTTTTGATGTTGTTTTGGATTCTTCAAAGATTTATTTCGTCCTGATACAGTCATGGTTTTCTGACAGTATTTTATGGATCCAATTCGGATCACAAAGGGAGGTACCCAAGGGAATAATGTAAAAATGGGATGGGCCATAGTAATAAATAAGGTGGTTAACCTGTATCATGTAAGGGACCACAAGTAGTTAGTAATAATGTAATGAGCCCATGGTATTAGATAGATAGTATTGAGGGAACCATGGTAATGACCCATGGTATTATATGTATGAGGCCTATATAGAGGCTAGAGACTCCCCATTGAGAGATGTCAAGGAATATTATATGAACATGCATATGGCTTGTAGAGTGTTCTCCTTCCT
The DNA here is from genome assembly GCA_000404065.3 of Pinus taeda. Lineage (NCBI taxonomy): Eukaryota > Viridiplantae > Streptophyta > Pinopsida > Pinales > Pinaceae > Pinus > Pinus taeda. The sequence goes on from APFE031497852.1 coordinate 52,102, forward strand.
TAAGGAGTGAATGTATGGTGTTGCCCTAACTTAAGGGTTTGATATCAATAAAGTGAAGAATTTCTATCTATATCCAGATCTTGTTATTTCTTGGGTTTATTTCTATTATAATATATTTTTGGGTTAGATCTATAACAATAATGGAGTTCACCCCCTCCATTGGGCTATGTCTTTGGATTCGCCTCCAAAGGTTGAATCGTTGTATTGTCTTTAATCAAAGAGGTTGAATGTATACATTGTTTTACAAAAAAAAATTGAATCTCAAAACTTCTTTCTACTACCAAAGAGATTTCAAGGCCAATACAAAGCATGCGTTTCTCATAAAGACATCCTCTCTTGAGCTCTAAAGGCTCTTAAAACAAAATCTTCTTCAACAAGCCCTCTAAACAAGACTCTCTCAAACATGACCTCTAAAAACTCTCAACAAGCTCTCTCTAGCAACCTTCCCTCTTCCTCGTAAAAGACTCTTTTTCAATGAGTACATAAGAGAATTTACAACCTTTTTAGATCCATAAACAAAGGAGAGAATGCCTCGTTAGATACCCATTCCAAGGAGATAATAACTTTCTTTATCCATAAAAAGTGGAACTTATGAGATTTTTGAGGATGAACTCCACCAAACTTGGACATTTATCCACATTTTTAATGGAATCAATCCCATGAAAATCTCAACATCCAACTTGAATTTAGAAATTGATCTCAAGGAAGATTCTCTCATAAATCAATTTATATTTTACAATTTAAAAGTGAATAATACATGAGCACATCCACATGAAGCTCAAACACTTTAGTTTAAAAATTAAAATACTGATAACCTAGGGTCTAATAGTATTTCCTTAGGCATTGTAAAATTTGGAGAACTATATCATACTTCCTCACAAAGGAAAGCTTTTGGTCCTCCAAAATCTGAATAAAATAAACTTCGATACTAAAATTCTTCTACTTAACGTTTTTCTCACAAAACAATCTTAGAAGTCCCTTCCTCTTTATTCTTTGGATGCATTCCAAACTGCCATGCTTACCGCAAAGCCACTTGTAAAACTTCTCTTATTGTCCTGCAATATCCAAACTTCGAGCTTCTCAAATAGAAATCTACTTCCATACACTTTTTCTAAGAAGCAAACATCCCTCAGTTACATTTGAATTTCCATCCTTATCACCTCCCATCAAAACAATTTTAATCTTTTGATGGTTAGTATTGGTTATTCCCATACGATTGAAATAAAGGCTAAGAGTCGCATTGAATAACATTATTGAGAACCATATGATTGAAATAAAGGCTAAGAGTCACATTGAATAACATTATTGAGAAGACCACCATTTAGAGTTACTAAATCACTGACAAGTTGTCATGAATGTGGAAGTGTTGTGCTTCACATAATGCTCAAAATTTGGATCATCCTTTAATGACTTGTAGTGCTCAATGCATGTTGGCTTTCGTGATTGCATTGGCATTTCCCGTGTCATTACAATTTACAGCACCAAATGCATGCTCCTGATGCCATTATGCCTTGATTTCTTGGTGCACCATGAACTATCTAGAACGTAATAGAAATTTATTGTGATATCACAGCGCAATAAAATGAATTTCCTTCATCGCATGTGGACCCTTAGGAAAGGTAATCTAAATAGAACATTGTGCTTCATAAAATTTCTCTTACAACATTGTTGGGTAATGTAAAAGGTATTTCCATGGTTAAAATGTATAATTGGTTTGTCTGGATTTGCTATGCCACCCAAATATTGCAAAATCGGTGCAATCGCCACAGTAAAAGTAAATGGATTCTTGAAATAACTACCAAAGTACTTTATAGGGTTAACATTTTTCAAATCCTTCACTCTGATATTCTTAAAGAATAATACTTCCCATAATTTTAAAGAAATAATACTTATTCTCTTCATCACCAGCAATGACACTATAAACAAGTTGTACCCCTTTCCCCATTCCAAGATATCATATATTGTAAATTTTCCTTGAGGAAAATTTACAATATATGATTTCTTGGAATGGGAACGGGTACAAATTGCAAAGCTGAGGTGATGGCACTGGGGTTGCTTTCCATCTATCATTTTCTAAACATTCATTCCCTTTTGATTAGCGGAGACTCCAAAACCATTGTTGATTATGTTATAGGCAAGAACCATATCAACAAGCCACATCTTATCCGCTGGATGGACAGAATCATATATCTTTGGAGGAGGATAGAGGGATTCTCTATACCACACATCTACAGATCTCAAAACCAGCAAGCTGACTCATTATCCAAAAAAAGACTTCTATCTTCACCAGATATACGGAACATGGAGGTAACCAGGTATACGGAACATGGAGGTAATATTGGACGAGGAAATTTTCTTCATCCAGTAATTTTCCCTCCCTGGTACTTAACTTCAATTTTGATTGCTAATCCCAGGTATGTCCATTCTGTTTTGTATTTTCCAATCTTCCAAAATTTTTGTGTTTATGATTTTTGCCACTGATATCACATATGGTAATAGCTGTTATGTCATAGGATTTTATATACCATTTTGACGCTGTGATATCCACACTTTGCATGCTACTGTCTGACTATTTGGATAGGCTATAATGTCCATTTGTGAAATACTTCGATTCTCCATACTATTTGGTAATTCTGTACATAATGGTCCAGCTATCTCAAGCACACACGATGTACTTTTTGCCCATTATATATCCTATATAATATAATTCAGCTTTTTCCGCTCGGTAAAAAGTCGTCTCTTAATCAGAGGGTGAATAATCACCATACAACGAAATCTTATTGTTCCCTTGTCCACTTTGATACCACTCAGAAATTTGAATTTAACTTTCATGATTGCGCTGAAATTTCCCACAGCATAGCTCAAAACTACTGACAATATGAGATTGTACCCACTCTCCAACGCTTTGAACTATGTAAAAATATTAATACGTGGATACAATTCTGAGTTGCATCAGTAGGGTTCTGCGTAGCTATCCAGCGTAACGACTAATTGGATCTGTTGACATTCATCTGCTTCTCTCGTCCAGGTACATTTAAAATGACAAATACAAACAAGAGACCATACCATTCCACGTCGAATTTTCAACGCAGTTCATAGACCATTAACGCATATTCACCGCTTTACTAGTTGCAAAGCCAGGCCTCTAGCGAACGTGACAATTGCTGCATAGTCCAAGAGAGTGGAATAACACTGTAATATACCAGCTGAGGAGTTGTTGGCTTCATCGTTCACATTCAAAAAACGAAAGGTCGGGAAAACACTACCGATGATACGTCCGTCCCATCTATGTGGTATGTTGACCCATTGATTGTCGCCATAGATTTAAGCCAGTGAACCTCGAAACATCTTCCAACGTGTTGTCATCGTGTACCATTTTTTTTACGTGGATTGGGTTGTTGATTCATCGAACCGCCACCATATATATATGCGTTGCTTCGTGGTTTGTGTGCTCCTGCCACGCCCATGTAATCACATGTCGTTGTGTACCATGGTGCATTGGACCTGTTAAATCATGACCATAACTACCGCTGAGATTCATGATGTTGTCAACTATGTCTCTCATGATGTTGTCAACTATGTGGAACCTCCGTTGAAACAATGTAATCAACCGCCAAGTAAACACTCCGCCAAGCTAAGGGGGGCTGCCATATCCTGTCGGTTATGTCGTCGATCGAATATAATGTAAATCGTTGGTGAATATGTGGAATGGGGCCATGTCATACCCATTGACTGGCTTGTCATCCATCACTACGATGTTACCACTGACATTTAACAATGCAGTAGTCATTGACATGGATCAATTTCGTCGACATAACATATGGAGTAGCCATGTTGATTTGATTAGCATGAAATGTGGAACCACTACATGATAAAAATCTCGAACTAGTCGGGTTGCCCTGTGTTTTGTGTGTTTTGTGACAACACCACACAGCAACAAGCAGAAAAGCCTAAAAGTTTCCAAGTCAAGGAACACAAGAATTTCAAAATTGAAACTCGGTCGACCAAATATCTCATGGTTGTGATGGATATAGCTTTGATGATCATCGAGTTTTCCCATGGGGGTCAAAAGATGTGTTCATCTCTAGGTCGACCGAGTACCTTCAGTAGTAGCAGTGTTGGTGGACTTGGTGTGCATCTCTAGACACACTCACTACTGCATTCTTGTGACAGGGTTGCCTTCACCAGCATCATGGTAGAACCTAAAGGATCACATGTGATAGGCTAGTGATGTCTACTATGTCGAAGTGTTTCATGATAACAATGATACACGTGGAACTGTGGACTACACCAATGTCGATGACATTTTCCACCACTATAGCCATCTTGACAGTGCTGGACCCGCCAACATTCAGGGGATCTCCTCGATATGAAGTCCCAATCATACCTCACACTGTTTGGTGTAGGATTCCCATCCGGTATAAAGGCCCGATTGACGAATCCTTAAAGATTGCCTTGGCTCTAGCTGTCATCACAAGAGAGTAATGCAATGGCATCTTCAAAAATCAAGGGAAGTGTGTTTGGTGAGTGTGCAATGCAACTATGTCAAGGTTCTTATACCACAAAGGGGGGATAAAAGTGAGCCTCTTTGTGAGAGGTAATAGCACCACCCAGGAATAGACACACATGAACCAGAAAGGTCCGTCTACCATGCATCGGAATAGTCCACAATGGATGTGATGGTCGTTACAACCAACAAACAAGGAAAGATTTGTCTAATATCCTGTGCAATAGTCCACAAGGATGGGACAATGATAACAACCATTAGAACACATCCTTCATAAGATAAGCACTAAAACAACTGAAAAAGTTCAACTATCTTAGTACATGTGAAAACAAACATGAAATACAAATGTCCACAGAATTGTCTTACAATAATTCATAGTTCATGCATGAAGAATGTGCTAGCCTAAAAAGGCTTCTGTTATTAAGAAAAAGTTCCAAAACACATGTTTACAATGTACATCACTAGCCCCATTAGTGGGACATTGGAGCCACTCCTTTCTCCTCAAAGAACTCGCTAATCTCTCTAATGCCTTGCAGGAGGAGCCAAGATGAAAAGTCATTTTCTCATACAATGAGGGAGTATATATAGCATAGGGGTGATGTTACTCCCTTGTGACTCTTTGACTAACCTCATCACTGTTTGACTTTGTATGAATTTTTAACTTACATGACTCTTCATATTCATGTGTTTCCTTTGGACTTCCTCTTTATAATACATTTGAATACATTATACATGGTCCACAATAATGATGTGGCATATGACCACTCATGACATGACACTGCTGACATGGACTGCTTGTTGATGTGGCAATGTCAAGTCACTATTGTTGCTGAGTGTTGAATGTCTTCTTGGATGTGCTTTATCTTCACCTCTGCATGGCTTGATGATGCAGAGTCTTTAATGATATTTTAGCCTTGAATGGCGGTTGCAAACTTGTGTCCCTTTGCTTCTTCTTGATTGATCCTCTTGTGAATTCAGCTGCAAGAGAGTATTTAGGCATGTTTCCCTCCTTGTTCTCCTTCTTCATCATCTTGCCATGACTTGATAGTGTACCTGTTCCTGCAATTCACTAATGATGGGATGACATCAATTTGAAAATCCCTAATGTAAGATGATGCATTATTATCCATGAACTGAGCCCTGAACAAGTCACGAACTAGGGGAAAGGTCACAGTGACTGTGCATTGTGAAGTTCTAGCAGACAAGGGGAGAGCTTTAGCTCTAATATTATAGAATGAGCAACATAGGGAGGCTTAAGAGACAAAACTGTGCAGTTTCTGAAGGCATTGAGGTTCAACGTAGGGAAGGGTCATTGGAGGAAGCTTCTACACAGTTCTGGGGGCCAAGGGAGGTTTGTCTTCTACGCACTATGCAGTTCCAACAAGAAAGGAAAAGATTTGAGGTTTCAGGATGAGAAATGCGCAGTTCAAGGATGGGTGGGGGACACAACTGTGCAATTATGAAGGTCAAGGGAGGCTGATGGATTTAGGATTTGTGCAGAGCAACAACCCTGGAAGACAAGGACTACGCAATGTACAGTTCCAAGTAGCAGGTTCACATCCTAGAGGGATGAGACTATGCAAGGCGCAGCTCAGTCAGGGCTCTGTGAAGCTAAGCTGCCCCGTCGGGAGGATTCTCTGAAAATGGCTAAGTGCGGGATGGGAGATGGACTTGTGATAAATTTCGACTGTGATCACACACTTAGCATACTTTGACGACATGACAACATAGATTCTCTGGAACACACAAACAAATCATTTCCCTCTGTGTGACTACTTCATGACAAGATACGACAAGTGCGACACTTAAAATTGACTTTAGGATGACCGTGATGACACTTGTGCGACAATGCTCAAAGCTTTGTGTAAGAATGCAATAGATGTTTACATTGTTGGGATGACTCAAATACACAAATACCAACCCTCGAAAACATCATAAAAGGTTGAAAACATTTTACCACAGTCACACATGTGAAAATATGACAGTTGATCCAACATGCAAAAAGGGCGAAAGAACTTCGAGGAAGCTCATAAAATGATCTCCAGTGTTTGCAACAACAAATGCAAAGACCAAGGAAGGCTATGAAATTTGAGTGCAAGCCAAAATTTTGGAGGGTGTTGCAACAATTACAACATGCCAACACTTAGTCGCCAACTCAACTATGTAAGCACCCATCAGAAGCACCAATGCTAACAGTGTTGTAATTCACTGGACAACGAACAAATCAATGACGCTCAAATCTAGTCAATAATGCAAGTTGTACATATTTGGAATGTTTGTTTCGTTATGGAATTTAAAGGTTGTATATTTTTCCATGGCTCCCAATATGATACCACTACCTGAAATCACCAAATGCACTATGTTATGGAAAGTAGAGGACTAATATGCAAGCTACCATTCCAAACATAGAAAGGCATAGAACAAAAGTGACAAAAACTCCATAGAATTGAAGATCATGTAAATGTTGACTACTTAAAACCTCAATTTGTGGAATGGGTCCTGATGAGGGATAAAACATCTATCATTGTAGCACTCTCTTTAAGAGAACGAAGACTATGCAGTACTAGCACTAAAAGATTTAAATCATGCAGAATTTCAACCATTTCTTATCAATCAAAATAAAATGATTTTGTTTTAATTTGATTTCATCATGCTTTGCTTCTGGATGAATTTGTTCAGGAATACTAATCAAATGTTCCACTTTTGGAACCTCCTTTGGCACGTATTTTTTCATGATCTTCTTGTTGGGCATATGGCAAAACTTAGAATGAATCTTCCAACACCTATTGACCAAATGACCACTTTGATGACAATGCATGCAACGATTCTACATTTGCGGCTTCCTCTCACCTTTATATTTCTCTCGATCTAGATACTATCCCTTTTGTACTTTCTCCTTTATGACTTTCCTGTACATCGTTAATATCTTCCAGCATTTGGAAAATTTATGATTGGTCAGCCCACAAAATAAACATGGAATTTTATGCAAATAACCATGATTCTTACTACCGTTTTTTCTTATATTCGAAAGAAACTTTACTGTAGTTAGAGCTATACCTTTGACGTTTGTCTTTGTCGCAACTTTGACGAGGTGAAACTGTAGATATAGAAGTCCCCTTTGAAATATCACTTACTTCAGTGGTCATGGAAGACTCTCCAACCTCTTCTTTTCCATATCATATCCCAACATATCAAGGTCGATGTTCAACCATAATAAGTTCTATTATACCTTGGGCATGGCTTCCCAATACTTTCCTTTCATAACCCAATTTCAATAACAATTTTGACCCAATTCCTCAGGTATGCTTCTCGAAGGAACCAAACAAATCATCTTCTTGTGAGGAAACTAATCTTGAACAATTACTGCATACCTTAGCATTTTGATGCTTCGCCAAATCTTTTTATGTAGTTTGTAATTACAACTTCATTTCTTTGAGTTTTTTTTGGAGCTCTTGCTTCTCATCTTCCAATATATTCATCTGCTTTTGCAAGTCATTGCTTTCTCTATCATCATTATACAACTCTACCATTTCCTTCATGGTTAAGAATTCTTGAAAAACTTCTTAGTATTTATAAATATTTGCAAATAAAAGATCATAATGTGACATTTTGAATCAAAGGGAATTACCTTCTCCTTGCTTTAACTAAAGTTGTCAAATGTACCCACTAAGACAAACAATCAACTACTCTAATACCAAGTGATCTGAAAATTGGAGAACATGAAACTTGCAATAAAGTCTTTATTAATTGACTATAAGGGATTGAGAAATTTTGTTACATAAACATGAAAATATCAACATAAATTTTCATAGAAAAGAACTTAGTCAAACATGAATATGGAGCATCAAGAAAAATATGATAACGAAGTTCACCCCATCCACTAGGCTATGTCATTGGATTCGACTGCAAAGGTTGAATCATTTTATCATTTTTTTTCAAAGAGGTTGTATGTATACAATGTTTTACAAAAAGTACTGAATCCCAAAACTTCCTTCTACTACAAAAGAGATTTCAAGTCCAATACAAAGCATACATTTCTTAGAAACACATCCTCTCTTGAGCTCTCAAGTATCTCAAACAAAATCTTCTTCAACAAGCCCTCCAGACAAGACTCTCTCAAAATATCTCTCCACAAACTCTCAAAAAGCTCTTTCTAGCAACCTCTCTCTTCCTCCTAAAATACTATTTTTTCAACAAGGAGTACTTAAGAGAATTTACAACTTTTTGAGATCCATAAACAAAGGAGAGAATATCTCCTTAGATCCCCATTCCAAGGACAGAATAACTCTCTTTATCCATAGAAAGAGGAACTTGTGAGATTTGTGAGGATGAAATCTCTCAACTCCACCAAACTTCGACCTTTATCCACATTTTGAAGGGATACAACCCCATGAAAATATCAACTTCCAACTTGAATTTAGAAACTGATTTTGAGGAATATTCTCTCATAAATCAATTTCTATTTTACAATTTAAAAGTGAATAATACATGAGCACATCCACATGAAGCTCAAACACTTTACATTCAAAATTAAACTACTCATAACTAGGCTTTAATAGTCTTTCATTAGGCATTGTAAACTTTGGAGAATTGTGTCAAGAACCTCCTGGATCACATTCTATGCTCCACTTCCCTATTGGGAAGTATCCGTTTAGGCTTCTAGACCAATCCTCTATATACAGGTAACAACTCTTCTATCTAATGTTTCTTCCCTTTAGTACATCCCTTTATGGATTCCTTTACTCTTATTAACTCATAGTCCAACTAATTTTCTCTTAAGAAAAGTAAAACATATTTGTCATTAAAAAAATCAAATTCTTTGATAGTTTGGAACTTACTAATGAGATATTTGACTCGCCCTTATGTGCATTTATGATCTAGGACTTCCCATCCTAGACTGGGTAGTACTAGTTGGGTATTTGCATGAAGATTGCATCCCTCATACACATGTAGGGGATTCCAAACATGACTCTACATATGTCATGGAGTACTACATCTAATTCCAATTCATTAATAAAATTAGCACTTACATTAAATTTAATCTTACATTGTTTTGGTACCTTGAAATTTCCATCCCTGTTTACCTATCTGAACGCATATGGGATATGATGATCGAAAACCTCCAATCCAAGCTTGTTGACTAAATCTGCTACTATGAGACAAGCATGTGAAATAATGTCAAAAAGAGTGTATATATTGGTCTTCTTGACTTGGATCTGAAGTGGAAGAGTTTGGTCATATCCTTCTCTTCCTTGTGATGGATGCTACTTAGATTCACCTCCTTTTTAGTGATATATAAACAATATTCCCATCCCCATCTGTAAGAACCCTTTTTGTTGCATGGCATGTAAATGCCACTATATGAATTCATTTATGTAATTTATGTGATTTATGAGGAGGAAAGGTTGCTTGTGATGTGTTAAAACTAGGCCATACCCACCTCATTTTCTTCCATCACCTATTATCCTCATGAATTTAAGAGCCTGCACCAATAGGAAATAAAGTTTGGTATGGGCATCATGAATGGAGGATGGTACCCATTTTATCCTTTCATCATGGGAAATTATGGAGAGAGAGAGAATGTCCAAACAAGAAGGAAATTCAACATGTAAGAGAAATGGATAATGTGCAAGTGAGGGAAGAATATGAAAGAATTAACAAAGGAGAATTGAATGAGATGCAACTAAAAGAAATCACGAAAGAGGAAGAGACTTGAGTAGTTGTAGGAGAAGAACATCCATGATCTAGTGCTTTATGGATGGGGAAATAATTACCTATGATTGTGTTGAGACCTAGATCATGTGCCTGTTTTTGATTGGCCAGTGGGATATTTAGTGGAGAGTTGAATGACATAGGGCTTGTTGAGTAAGTTGATAAAATAAAAATTTCTTGCTAGATAAGTTGATAAACCACTTAGTTCTTGTTGAATGGGCTAATAAACCACTTGGGTGCTTGTTAGAGGGATGATAAACTAGTAGGAAGGAAGTTGTTAAATCACTTAGTGCTTGCTAAGTTAGATGATAAACCACCTAGACATTGGGCTACAGAATCCTATAGTTCTTTCCTTGAAAATATAGCTAATAAGCCACCTATATAGTGTAATAGCCATGGTAAAAAATCCATGTAATAAAGTTAATAAAGGAAAAAAAATAACGAAGGTCGTGGGATGCGTATTCCAAGCTAAATTTTGGGAAAAATGTCCTAGTGTAGGTTTTCATTTGGTTTATTATGGCTAAAGAAATTGTCCAAGGCAATGGCAAAGGCTTTGGAAAGGAAAAGTGGCATTAATTGAAATTTTATTTAGGAAAATAATGGAAATCAAGAGAAAAGGATGGTGAAAGGTGACAGGTTTCATATAGAGGCCTCATTGATAAAAAGGCTTCTAAGGATCTTATAACAACCTTTTGTCAGTTCCATTTTGGAGCTCTCTAATATCTCTACTCTCTCATATTGTGACACCCTCATCTCACATCTACCCAAGTAACCGTCTAGCCAGGGTAAATATGTGATGAGACGCCACTATAATGGTATTCAACCTCCTAAGTCACCTTAAGGAAGTGGAATCGACAGAAACACACCACAAAAACCTTCCACATCAGCAACAAAACTCCTAGGAGCCATCCCAACCACTTAGGTAACCAACCCCTGAGACCAATTAGATTCTTAGTACATCAAACCCCTGGACACTCCCTTGATATGGACAAGGGTGCATCTGGGAGGCTCCAGTCACTCCCATAGCAAGGCATGGGTGTGTTTAGGGAATTTTCTCCTTAGTCCTGTGCCTATGACTCTGAGATTCATGCCACGTTTTCAGGCCCAAAGCCCAGGTCACTGCCCAGAACTCTATGACACTTTCAGAACTGAAAAATAACAAAATAATAATGATACGAATGCAATAACTTGAACAAGGACTTGACTAGACCCCTACTAGCCATGACAAGCATTTCGTCAAACATGTCACAAATATGTAATCTACAAGTTTAAACAACATATCTGAGCATAGGGGTCTCATATATATTAGAGAATCACTAAGAAGCATTTTTCCCTTATATCATTAGTTGCATTATCATCTATTAGGTCATATACACACTGTTCATTCATTTAAAAATCAAAACACGAGGAGAGCTATACACCATAACTATCATAATACATGCTTATAACCAGCTTAATAACAACAGAAATATCAAGGATATATCAGCCATAGAATCTACATATAAACCAATACATTTACACATAAGATACCAAGGAAAGAATCTCTTATTAATGAATAAAAAATCCAACTCGGTCCAAGATTTACCATATATCCCATCTCGGGATTACTAGGCCTGATGGAGACCACCCACCTCTAGGCTTTACCATATATCCCGCCATTCATCTGTCAATGATTCCTAGGCCCACCAAAGCATCACAAAATTCGTCTTTACCGCAACCCACAGTACGGTTTAGGGGTTACTAGGCCATGTGTTCTTTTATTCATAGATCCACCTCACTCATCTTCGAATCCATCTGGAAATCCAACCCAAACAAAAAATTAGAACCCCATCACACCATGGCTATCTGGAAATGGCAAGGCTAGGCTGAAAAACAATGTCACAGCCGGAAAAACCCATGCCAATGGCAGAAAGAGAACCAAAGAACACACATGAAACACCATGCATGCCAAATGTAGCAAGGAAACCATACATCTAAATTGTTATCTGCAAAGAATCTTGTTGTAGTTGCTTGATCCTGCTCTTCCTTGCTTGATCTTTTATTCCTCTTTGCCTCCTTTGTCTTTCTTGATCCAATGCTAAAATGATCCAAGAAAACTCTAGGTGTCCAAGAGTGAGAGAGGGACAAAATAATGAGAGAGCTCCAAAACTGAACTGACCAAATGTTACACTCACCAATCTTGAGCAAAAGCTTGAGAAAAATCTTACCAAGTGATCCTCAGAAGCCTTTTTATCAATGAGGTCTCTATTTTCTTCATTTTACATTATTTTCCTTCAATTTCCTCCTCACATGAAACCTGTGAGTTTTCACCTTCCACTTCTCCCAATTTCCATTATTTTTATAAATAAAATGCCAATTAATGCCACTTTGACTTTCCAAGTGACTTAGCCATTGTCTTTGCCAATTTCCTTAGCCATAATAAACCAAATGAATTCCCACACTATGACACCTTGCCCACCATTCAAATTGGAATACTTGTTCCATTACCTTAGTCTTATTTTTTCCTTTATTAACATTTACATGGAACTTTGACCAAGGATATTACAGAACGCTACCTCTTGGGGCAACACCGTCATCGATGTTCAATGACACCTATAACTAGTAAGATCGCTTTAAAACAAAACATACTGCCCATGGAGCTTTATAACATAGCTCGTTGCAATATTTACAATGACCATATGCTAAAACATGAAAAACATACCATTTACTGGAGCTTTATAACACAACTCACTACGGTATTTAAAATAATAATCACATATACACACATACACATTTGCTTCACCCAGCGAATAGTCATATTGTCTATGGAGCTTTATAAATCTAGCTTGATACAATATTTACAATAATACACACATATACACAAATGCACATTTTCTCAACCAACAAATAAAAGGATACAATTCCTGCATCCACAACAAGGGAATCCATAGTCTCACACCTCCACCCTCAAAGTAATAGTGGGATTCGCCTCCTTCTCAAGAATTCCAAAATCCAAAGCAAGGTCAAATCTTCATCCAATGTCTAGTGCTATAATCGTGTGCCACTTTTCGTCTCAGCGAACAATCACTGGCTCCTTATTCCAGGGTGTACTCCCAACATCCATATAATTCCATCTAGAAATGCTAATGACAAAAACAAATCCATCCCGGACCTTCCATTCTCTGCTAACATAGTCCCTTGGGAAATACGGTCACTCATTTCATGCACTAACACACCTTCCAAGTTCCACTGGCATCCCCATACCGAGCAGTCCATCCCTTGACAAAGTTTCCTTGCATCAGAAGGTCAAACAACCAAGGAATATACTTGCCTCAAAAGCATCATGCCGGTCATAGTGGTGAGCTCCAGTATTGTAGTAATAATGCTACAACTCCTGGGGCTTCCTGTCTCTCATTTTATCAACCCGGTAGTTCGTACAAACTTGGAAGCGATGGTACTGTATGCACAAGCACTGGCTCTTGTCGCAGCTGTCACTTGATTAGCTGGCACAAGTCCGCTAGGGCTCAAACCAACTTCTATGGCTCACAGAAGAAGCTTTATTAATGATGGACGAAAGCTAGCTCAAAGAAGACTAGTCTACTTGACAAAAATGAACTGAAAGTAAATCAAAGCATGTAAACCTAGGAAACCCTAATTTAACTAGTCTAACCTCTATAATGCAATGAATGTGAATGAAACTTCTACCAATGTTGTTACTACCTCTAATAAGTGGAAATGCACGGATCTAAACTACTTGCATCATAAAAGACATGTTTTTGTACTTTTCGTTAAGTAGGTGGAATGATTGCGATTTTGTGCTCATCAGGGTTGGTTGTGCAGATGGGATGGAGAAGGAAGGAAAGCATGGGACAGGTTGGGGAGGCTAGGTGAGGTTCCTATGGACCCTTAGCATCCATCCACAGAGGTTTTCCACGTTCAGAAGCTCG